>JACEIK010003913.1:124667-135876 GCA_018107945.1 Datura stramonium
ATTAATAAATGAAAACTAAATATAAACAAACTTTTAAATATTATATTTGGAATGATTATGCAAAATTTAAGAGTTATGATAATTAATTATTTAAACATTAAATAATTACGGAAAAAGATAAATTTTTAAAGCATATATAAGCAGCATATATGGGCGTAGGGAGGTCAAAATTGGGTGTCAATAACTTCCCCTTCTTTACTCGGGAATGAAGGATGAATTGTCGAGTAAAGAATTGACTTAGTAGCCAATTTTTTTCAACCAAGGGAACGATCTCAGTGGTACCATGCGAAATGAAATATAGAGTCGTGAATATTTTATGGACAAGACTTCGGTATCAAGTCTCCTACATATCTCGGGTTTCACGAGAATCAGGCCGCGTATAGTTCTAGATTTAGGGATAAACGAAGTCCCTAAAGGAAATTAATAGAATGAGGCTTGAATAAAATCGAAAGTAGCACAAGGTGATAAGAATGGAAAGATCAGAGAGGCGTATGAATTGTTACTTTAATGTCATCTTGCGTTGATATCGGAATGAGAGTCATTCAAGGACGGAAGGTTTAAAAGCGGAATGGAAGCGAAAACTGCTTTCCGTTTAACTAAAGATCTAATGTTGCATTTGTACCTACAGACTTTAACACTACTAGATAAAATGGTTAATAATATATATAAAATATGAAATAATATAAAAGTAATTCCAAAAGAAATAACAACGAGGGAAAAATATATAACTTCTGAAGAAACTCAGAAAATCTTCCCCAGTTTTAATTTTTCAAAGAGGATACCTGCAAAACTAAGATGAGCTTATTAATACTAGAGTACGCATATAAAACTATTTAGAATTGATATACCCTATTTTAGGGCAAATAAACCTATTCATCTTATTTCAGAGCTGACAGGCTTGAATACAAATAACAAGCTCGAAATGTAAATTGTAGGGCTAAAAATGTAAGTCACAAGGCTCAAAATTAGTTTGCGGGCTAGAAAATATTAATAATAGGGCTCAAATATAATACTCGAGCTCGATTGTCCATTTATAGGGCGGACAAATTCCAAAATGTCCATTTATAGGGCGGATGAAACCAAGATGTCCATTTTTAGGGCGGACGAGCCCAATTGTCCTATTTTATGGCAGACGAGCCTAATTGTCCTATTTTTAGGGCGGACGATCCCAATTGTCCTATTTTTGGGCGGACGAGCCCAATTGTCCTATTTTTGGGCGGACGAGCCCATATTATAATAACATAACTTCAGTGACTCAAATAATAGTAGCTTGATTCGCAGTGGCCTGATTAGTAGCACGATAGCATCTTGAGAGTAGCTCAAAGTAATACAATAATAGTAGCTCAAAGGCAACACAACATATCGATTTGTATATGGAGGTCTTATCCGGTCGATAGACGTCTCATTTGATCCTGGTTTTGTCAATGATGGAGATCCAGAGATAGGGAAGGAAACACAACTGCAGCTTGAAATAGCACGATAATAATAGCATAATAGTATCTCCGAGTAGCATAGTGGTAGCTTGAAATAATAATAGCATAGTAGCTAAAAAGTAGCACAACGGTAGCTTGAAGTAGTATGATAGTAGCATAATAATAACTTGATAGGAGCAAATATATAGCTTGAAGATTATGAAATATGGCTTGAAGGTAGCATATTGTTGGCTAGATTAAAATAGTGGCATAATAATATAGTAGCATAACGAGCCTGGTTGAATAACACAATAGTAGCATGGCATAATAATAACTTCAATATCAGGTTGACAGTAGCATAAAACGGGCCCGATTGAATAAAAGTAGAATGATAGCCACCTAGCAATGGTAGTTTGACTTGGTTGCACAATAACTTGAATCCAAAGGCATAGTAATAGCTCGATAATAGCATATTGGGGTCATAATAAAATTTGAATCTAGAGGCGTAATGATAACTTGGAAGTAGCAGAGCAGGTGTCTAATACAAATAACAGATGATCCAAGAGTAAAATAGTCCAGCCTTTGTTTGAGAGAGAAAGGCATAGGTCCTTCTCGACCAAGAGAATATTTCTTGGCGGGGTGTGCCTATACTAAAAGAAAATTTGTGAGTTTTAAAGAAAAGGTTAAGACGTACCTTTGTATGTCCGTTGCTCCTCATCGTTGTTTTGACCTCTATGGATTTCGCACTTTGGTGAAATTTTTTGAGGAATCCTCAAAATTCTACCCTAGTTTGGAATGCCAAGTGTTTCGCAAATCTCCTTGTTGACTGCTTACAAAATTTTTGAGGTTCCTTCAAAAATTCTGCCCCAGTTTGACTTAACGACTTTTATATTTCTTCTTCACTCAAAGAAAATTGTTAGTTCAAAAGGAAATGACTGTCATATAATTGAACATCATGATTCAGTTTTGAATCCACATTCTGCCGTTTAAGGGTCGAAGCAAATTTCCATGGATTTCATATTTGAACTTGTGAGATATTTGATTTGGCTATGAGAAAGAAAGTTTTATTTGATTGAGACCGAACCCGAAAGTGGCTGCCTATGTATCCATAAGGGAAATCAGGTCATCGTAGTTCTTAGTACAAAGAAATAGATAAAGATAGAAAAGCTATAGAGTGGGTAAGTGGAGGGTGAAGGCACTTTGCTTATGATGGTCTTGTTCTCTTCAGTTCCTTTAGAGCTTTTTTGTCAAATGTCTCGAAACTATCTTTGTCAGATCACCTTGGACAATGATTGCTCCAGGAGGGATGTACCCATAGTCCGTTGGTCCTTGATGCACTATTATATTTCCCTTCTCAAGAAAATGTTGATCTTGTACCTCAGTGATGCACATTCTTCAGTATCGTGGCCATGAATATTTGAATGGTATGTGCATCGTTTGGATGGATCAAAATTTGGGGACGGATATTTGGAAATCCATCCTTTCCTTGGTTTCAAAACTCCTTGGGCCCTCAACCTTTCAGATATTCTTGTCAAAGGTTCAGTTAGAGGGGTAAATGTGTGAGACCTTACTTATTTTAATTGATTGGATTGCACCGGATGAGCTTGGTATCAAAAATCATGTTGGTTGAAATCAAGTGGTGTCTGATAAACTTGGTGTTGGGAGCTCTGCTCATTGCCAGAGTTAAAGATGACGCATACTTGTTGTACATCTTGATGGTATTGTGGTGGAGGAATAGTGGTTGATATACCCTTTTTCCTTTTATTCGGGGGACTTTTCATGTTTGAAAACTTGTTTGTGTTGTGGCAATATCGATAATTTTCCCCGTTCGAATGCCATATTCCAATTCTTTCCCAATACAAATCATACTTGCGAAGCTATGAATGATTGAGAAGTATAAGTATTTACAGTATATTACCGTCTAGTGACTTGATGAAATATTGGACTAATTCCTCTTCAGATAGTGAGTGATGTATCTTAGAAGCTTCTCCCCTCCATCGTATCACATATTCCTCAAAATATTCGTGAGTCATTTTCCTTATTTCAAGAAAATCCATAAATGTCGGATCATCCTTGGGTGCTAAACTTGTATTGCTCTATAAAATCTCGAGCCATATCTTCCCAAGTATATCATTTGTTGAAATCTTTCTTGACATACCAAGTGAATGCCATCCCTAACAGACTCTGCATAAATAATCTCATTAAGAGAGTTTTATCATGTCCAATTCTGACTAATCCACCGCGATAGTCCTTCAGATGCTTGATTGGGTCTCCAAGCCCATCGAAGATGTTTAATTTTGGGATCTTGTATCCCGGCGGCAACTTAACACTTGGATATAGACACAATTTCTCATACCTTAAATCTGGAATATTTTTGGAGCGTAGTTTCTCATCCACAATATTTTCCAAGTTATTGAACTCTTTCTGTAGTGTCATGATCTCGTCTTCGGATGTTGTCATGTCTTGCAAAATGCCAAGATGGGCATGCGATGAAGGAAGCTGTTGAGGGAGTGTAAGAGATGGGTTGAATAGAGAGGTACTGTCGAGAAGACACTTTGTGTCGAGGGAGGACCAAAGTTTGGATTAAGAAAAGGACTAGAATTGTTTGGAATATCGGACATTTTGTCAAATTACAGATTTTCAACTAATCGATGTTCAAGTACCTGACATCCTTTAAGAAAAATAAACATATCAAATGCAAACACCGGTTAACATATAAAATATAAAGTATTAATAATAACATCAAAATAACGATCTTGTTAAAGAGTTTCAAGACAGATAAAAAAATTTAAGCTTTGACATAATGAAAATTTGAGGCACGACGGGGATGAAAGCAACAAAACTCGCGATTTTAGACGAGTGATATTGACGAATATTAGAGAGTTAAGATTTGAACGAGCAGATGGTGACAGTGCTAAAGAATTTAGCGAGTCGATGGAATGAGCAAGGTCGACTTATACTGTACAAACAGATATTGATTTGAAGAAAAGGAGATATGTAAGTAAACAAAGATGAATTATGCTTATTCAAGATGAGCCAAAGTTATGAGAGATCGATGAGATATCAAAAACTTAGTGGCAAGAAGATAAACTAAAGTAGAGTTAAGGAAAGGATGTGCCCTTTAAAATAATCACATGCTAAAGAGGAAGCTTTTGGAGGCATATAGTCAATAATATTGATGAAAGAAAAAAAATTTAGATTAGACTCCGGGATTATATAATTTGAGTAAGTATGAAATGATTCTAGAATTATCTAAAGGATAGAGTTTGAAGTACGACGGAAACAAAATAAGAAATAATTACATAAATAAATAAAACAATATATTTTAAATTGACATGTAACAAATAATTTGCACGTCCTAATATATTGTGACCTCATTTATGCCAGAGGTAGGCCTTACGAATTCTGATAGACGAATATGCCATAATGTATCATTCTACTTGCTCCCACTAAAAGACCCAATATAAATAATATAAATAATTTTTTATTTATTTTACAAAATGAATATTACAAAAATGAAAAATTACAAGAAAAATAAAGTTATAGCCTAAATGAAAATGTTCCTTCTTACTTTGGTTTCCTAAGAGCTTACAAGGCATGCATTAGTCTTTTCATAACCTGCATTATAAAAATGATAGTTTTACCCTTCCCTTCTAAGGAGCGAATAGTCTACATATTTAGGCATATTTACCTCTCAAAATGAAATGCAAATGATAATATCCCTTTTTAGGGTCGTAAACCCCTTGGAAAATTGGGAAAGGTCAAACTATCGGTCTTAATACACCAAAAGTATCAAAACCTCCTAGGACTAATGTATGCATGATATGACCTAGACTTCTAAGAATTGGGTAGACATGGACTGAAAGATTTTCTTATGCGAGAAGGCACATGGTCACATGGTAGTAAAACTATCCATTCATCCCACGTATATGCCAACTCTCTAAATGGGTTTTTCAAGGAAATTTGGAGAAGTGCAAAACACAACTCGCGTGTACATGTGTGATAGAGAGAAGTTCCCAAGTGGGGGAAAATATGAGCGGAATGACAATTTATAAAGCTATTAACACATAATGAAAAACGGTAACACAGTAAGCATTTAAGAAAATCAACAAATATTTAATAAAGCGGCAAAAAGAAATAAAGCATATTAAAAAAATTTCATAAGTTATTTCAAAAGCACACATATAGTTGGGGGAAAAATAAATAAACACGAACTAATAACATTACACAAGAGAGCATATGAGAAAAATAGAAAAGGGGATTAAAAATGCTGTAAATCATTTAAAAAGGGAAACAAATAAAGGGAATAAGGAAAATGAAATATTTTAAATTCACATAGATTATGAAGGCGTCCTTTTTGGGATTGAGGATCCCTTAAGACTCAAGGAAAAAGTTTTACTATCAGTCTTGACACACCATAGGCATTGCGACTTCCTAGGTGTAACATGATGTGTATTCCTTAGTAAAGGACACACGATCAATCTAAAGAGCATGGAATGGGTATGACACAATTTCCTCAAGAGGACAACTTGAGAGTGGGAAAGCTCATGGTTGTCGACGCACCGCTGATTGACCAATCCACAAGACATTTTCCGACATGGGTGTTTTTGGAATAAATGTCTGTGTGACTATGTAACCGTTCTCAAAGAAAAGAAAAAGAGGTTCCAAATGGATGAGGATATGAGCGGAATGAGAATTATAAATAATAACATATAGCACATAAAAGCCGTAATACAATAATACAAATAATAATAATTATTAAAGCAAAAAACTAAACATAACAGGTTACAGACATGTCAAATAAATAAATAATAGGGGATAAAGAAAAAGATATATACATTACGAAGCGACCAATGAATATGCATGACAAGAAATGATTTGTTAAAGACACGGGTCCCTCAAGCGGACAACTTGAGAGTGAGGAGACTCATGACCGTCGACGCACCGCTGATCGACCAAATCATGAGGCATTCCGCGATATGGGTATTTAAAAGTAAACGACCGTGAAACCACGCAACCGTTATCAAGTGTGTGAGTGAGATGATTTAGAGAAAATAATAATATTTAACATGTGAGGAGAATAAATATATACAAAAAATAGNTGTCAAAGTATTATGGCGTAACAGGAATCGAGGTGAGGAGAATAAATATATACAAAAAATAGAATGTGACAATACATAATTTGGTAATCAAAGAAAAAGTTCAAGTATAGAAGGCAATAAATTATATAAGGAAGTAAATAATAAACGAGAGGAAAATAAAATTAAATATAGAAACAAAATAAACAAATTAGGAAAGAAGATTCAACGATTTAATGCACATGAATAATGAACTGATAAAAATTTAAACATGGTAAAAAATATAATAAAAATCTATTAATTAAAGAGGCAAGATATAAAAAAAGGAATAGATTCTCATGGACCTTAAACAAATATAAAACACTACATAACATAAACCTATAATGGTTAGAACCTAGGTATATCCCAAACAGAGTCGTCATGCTGTCGCCCCTATTTTCTCGCGAAAAGCGGCTTAGGACATGTGACAACTCTTAAAGGATTTAATAAAGAGAAGAGTCGCCACCTAATGAATTAAGGTGTGTTAGGGCACCCATTCTACACTAAATGTCTGTTTAAATATCCTAGGTTTCCAAAGTCATGTAAGGGTTCAAATTACCTCGAAAGGAAGGTGTTAGGCACCTTTCGAGTTCCACAAGTGTGGGTCCCCGCCAAATTTAATACTATGTGGGGAAAAACTAATTATCAAATAAGGTAAGAATTATTAAATTTAAAATATATCTAAGTTATCTAAATACACTATTATGAAAATAAACTAATCTCTCTTAACATTAAAACTAGAAAACCCCAAAAATTAGTACAAGTAAAAGAAGAGAAACCAAATAAGAAAGAAGAAATAATCTTGGGACAATATATGTATTGACCATTATTATTTTTTATAATTTGTGAAACAATTAAATAAAAACATTAAGGATTGGACCAAACCTCGAAGAGGCGCCTACGTGTCCCTAAAGGGAATCAGGTCAGACGTAATTATGCAATTAGAGGGGATGGGCTATTTTAACCTAACGGGATCACCCCGTGCAACTAAAATAATATTTCGCAGTCCATTAAGGATGCTCATATTATTAAGCGGGCACAG
Source organism: Datura stramonium (assembly GCA_018107945.1). Taxonomy (NCBI): domain Eukaryota; kingdom Viridiplantae; phylum Streptophyta; class Magnoliopsida; order Solanales; family Solanaceae; genus Datura; species Datura stramonium. The sequence goes on from JACEIK010003913.1 coordinate 132,239, forward strand.
ACTATCATTTTCCAACTACCCACCTAATTGATTAGTTATTAGTCTTAAATCATTCTAAACAATAGAAAATACTAACGCCCCTAACATGTACCTACCCGTCCCAACCCTAATGTCCAAGATGCAATGAACTACTAATTTGGATTTGGGATCTAAATTTCTTAGGTTGTTTAAAGGGAGATTATCGTCAGATAAGAGCATAACACCAAATATCATGTAATAGTTTCACATAGCCTCTATGTTAAACCTATAGGCATGATTTCTAAATAAGTGCAAGTAAATCCTACGTACATGATTTCTAATACAAAAAATTGAATTTAAGTGCACAACATATAATATGACACTATTAGATAGGATTTTAAATGATGCGCAACGCTGTTTAAATTAGATTAAGATTATTATGGAAATATGATAAACATGAATCAATTATTACATAAAAAATTTCAAATAAAGCACCACCAATATTTACACATTGAAGACTGAAACTAATATCCTGAACTTGTTCCAATCTTAACACAGGCGTAAATCCTATAAACATGGTAAGTAAACATTAATATTAATTAGTCAGACTAACTTTATTGATGGACTAATTAAATCTTAAAACGTTGGCAATATCTAGTGAAATGTTGGCTTGTTTAAATAATGGATATGGAATATTATAGGCATGATACTAAAAGACATATTTGAACATGCAGTAGGCGTACTTTAACATGTTAATAAGCGCAAGATTCCTTTCGCATGATTCCAACTTACAGATCTAGTATAGCATGTAGATACTTATGAACCTTCTCTCTAGCAAATACAGGCGTGATTTCTAATCAACTATTCCTATGACATCTGCATTATTGTAAAATAGGTCCTATAAGAAATTTTAGTAATGGAAAAATGATAATGTTAAAAACAAGTGAACTATAGGAATGGATTTTTCAATTTAACACGATATATTTGCACACAAAATCAATTAAATTCCTACAAGCGCAATTTCTGACTGAAACAGTTAGATTGGTATTCCTATGGACAGGGTTGCTAAGATTTAAATGTAAATTATTTCAAATTAAATCGTTCAAACCCTATATGCATGATTTCTATAAAATGATATAGTCCTATGAGCATAATTTCTAACCAAAACAATCATGTTTGTTCTTCTTATGGGCAAGGTTACTAAGATTTAAACATAAAAATGTACTTTAAATTAAATTATTTAAAACCCTATAGGCATAATTCTATGTGTGTTAATCCTATAGGCATGCTTTCTAGGTGAGGTTGGCAGTTAAGGAAAACAGTAAAGAAATACAAAATCCCAACCCCCCATAAAACCCCTTTTCACTATTATCGGCGTCATTACAATTATTACAAACTGAATTAAATAAACAAATAAATATGACAATGATACATGAGAATAATGCTAAATTAAATAAGTCTTAATCCCCATCTTGTCCCGGTGACTCTTTGTTCTAATTCATGAAGAACCTGTTAAATAAATAAATAAAGCGAAAGATGCACGCACAAGTATACACATCATGAATTCGAAGGATTAGGACATACTTAGAATTTTCAAGCACTCAGTTGAGCATGCACAGATGGGATAAATTTTCAGACATATACTACTATGAAGTAGAGAAAAGAAGTCATCAAATATTAAAAAATACATATGAGCAAATTTAAACATGAAATTAGAACTAACCAGTTAATAAGAATTCCAGCAAAGCAATTGCCACAAATCTTTTCACAGATTTGAACCCAAACCTCAACACATCAATATCACAAGAATCTCAAGGATTCCATGCAGTGCTTGTGTTGAGGTGGGATAGAGGAGTTATTGAATTATCTAAGATAAAAAGGGAGCGATAGTTGTACTTGAAAGCAAACCATGTTGTCTTGTTAAGAGCAAAAAGTTTGAATGTTAAGCTAGATAGATGAAAATATTTTTTAGTTGAAAAAGTAATGTTCGAATGAATAATCAGAGTAGGAGGCCCCCTTTATATAGCTGGACAATCAAAAGGTTTAAAGGAGAAGGGAATATTGAAATCAATTTCAAATAATTACTTACCATATGCAGATAAATTGTATGAATTACTTGAATCAAATCAGGGCAGTGAATCTTTCTCTACCATAATTAACAGATACTAAAATAACTAAAGGGATCAAGAATCAATCATTGACTAAGTCACATAAGTGAATTAAGGAAACAAAAGAAGGAAAATAATTCAGTGAACCAATCAAGTGACATCATTTTTTTAAACAATAGGATCAGATCAAAATACTTTGAAAATAATGACACTTTTCCATAATTAAATATATACTAAATTAATTAAAGAAAACAAGTGTAAATCATATAAATTTATTTTAAATTAAGGCAGGTCACATGAAATAAAAAATATTACTGAAATTAATTCAAACATGAACTGTTGCTGATTATACATTTGAAAATATTTGTAAGATTACCATAATTAATAGTGAAAGACTGTCACATAGACAAAATCTTTCCATAATCTATGTCACATGATCTTCCTTAAGACATCAACATTGTACAACATATAGCAGCTTCCCAGCAGAAGGTAAGAATATTCATAAAAACCGTGTAAAGTGTGTTGGAAATTGATTCAAAGAAAATAATAATACTAAAAAGAATACTCAAATATTAACTACCGTGAAATTTGAAGTTGTCATATAACAAATTCCCTTTCTATATTGAATAACTCAAATCGATTATATCAAATATATGTAACTATAGAGTTATAATGGATGATGTCACCAATTAACATTTTAAAGGAGGCTATTCAAGAACCGGAATTAAGAGGAAAGCACAATTTCTTATAAATAATCACTCAAGTAAAGCAAGGTTGCGGTTGAATATAAAATTAAGAGAAACTCAAATTTCACCTTATGAATGTGCATAGCAAAGAGTAACTAGTCATTGGCAGGAAAGAAACAAAGGAACAGATGAAAAATTAAATGGAAACAGCCAATTTTGAGCATGAATTTTATACATAAACACATATAAAAATAAGAAGGGGACAATTTGGGGACCAGGGAGAATGGAGGCGACACGGGTCTGGTTGTTTTTCGGCCAACAGTGGACAAAACTAATGGGGAAAAATGGTGAGGTGGAGAGAGGCGTTGGTTGCTCTTCTGGGTCATTTGGGTGTCAATGGCTGTGGTGTTTTGCTGGAGAAGTCGGCGCGATGGTGGAGAGGTGGCAGAAAGGAGAGGATGGAGATCGGTGGTCCATGGTGGAGGGTGCTGGTTTGGTTATTTCTGGTGGAGGGGAAAATGGTGGCAACCGAAATTGGGATTAATGGGTTTGTGGAGAAGAGAGGGGAAAGTAGAGGGAGATCTGGTGAGGTGTCCGGCGGCCGAGGTCCACCGGAGAAGATGAAGAGGGTGAAGGGGGTGAAAAGACAAAGTGAGGAAAAAATGATTTAGGGTTTGGGGGGTATTATGATAATCATGGAAAGTGGTAGGGTTTATTTGGATCGTAAGATTAAAAGGAATGAATGGCTGAGATCAAAACATACATAGCTAGGTCAGGTGACGGGTCGTATGGCGGGTCGCGGATAGGTTAATTGGGTTAGAAAATTAATTGAATTTAAAAAGTGGCAAGGAAGCTGTTGACTTCAATGCATGTTATTTGTTAGAAA
>JACEIK010003914.1:0-83964 GCA_018107945.1 Datura stramonium
CTACTTTAAGGCCATAACATCCACATACTTGTACATTTGTGGACATTCTACTAGGTAACAAAAAATGTCACTCCGGTCAAGCCTTACAAAATAGATATACAAAAGTCATTCAAAGCTTTAAAGTTTATCCTTAATAATCATCCACATCATAGTGTGATGATCAACTTCACTAATGCTTAAAAAGAATTCCATCCTTTTTATATCTTTAGTAATTTCCATTGCAGCTTTGACTCGTTCATCCGAGTTGTACAACTCAAATGATGGAGATCTAAGAATAGAAAAGATCTGACCACGGATATCAGATAGCTCATGCTCCCCTAATTTGTCAATTAAAGCAGCCATCTTCTTATCATGACTTTCAGTAAATTGTTTCATCACCTCCATTAAACCTTTAAGAACAGTTTCATTCTCTTCCTCAATTGTTGTTTTTCTTTTCTTGCATCTACCTTTTTCATTGGCTTTAGAAGATGATGCTTTAAAATTATTATCTTGTTTCTGAGCTTGTTGGGTTCCATCATTTTGAGTTGTGAATGAACTTTGTTCTGCTCCAGTTGATATATTAGGTTCATCTTGAGCAGTAAAGGGACTTTGTGTTGCTCCAGTGATACATTAGGTTCCTCTTGAGCAGTTTGATCTTCTCTTGTGGCTGGAACATCATCTTCGTCGACCGCAAAAACAAAAAATCCCAGAGACATGTTATTAGCAACTTTTTGAGCTTCAGTTCTTTCTATTTCTTCAACCGCATCTTCTGGCCCCTCGGCAAACTCTCCGGTAGCTCTATCCTTACCAAATATTTCTTCCCAATCAGCAAACAATGACCATTTTTTGAGTTCATTGACTTGGCATTCGGATCAATCTGGAAAAAAAAAAAGAAGAAAGAAATACATGAAGTAGTATAGAAATGGAAGGGTATGCCATCTTTGAGTTGAAGCATAAGTAACAAGAAATATTTCACTAATGATTTAAAACAAATATAAATCACCTTTATCAAGTCATCCCAAGCTTTTGGACAGTCAACGAAGATAGTCCCATCGCTATATTGGAATCCCAAACCACTTTGACTCTTTAGTAATGATATGGTTGCATAACTCTTTTTCCATGATCTTATTTTAGAATCAACATGTGGTAGAGATTTTAATCCGCAATTAAGATGATGAGCAATCATGTAGTGTTCCAATTCCATCAAATATCCATGTATAAAAGTTCCATTATCTCCTCTCCAACCATTAACATACAATTCTTTTAATCCATCTATTAGAGTGAGTTCCTCTTCTGGAGTCCATACCCTTCGAGACGAAGGTGTGGATTTTCTTGCCCTTTTTTGAGACATGCTRGAAGTCGTTGTTGTGGAACTAGCCATTTCAATCTGTGAAATTATTTAAAAAGAWTCACAATTAATACAAATATATGATTTACTATTGAATTATTTTAACCACAATGAAGAAAAATGTAATACAACTAAACTGTCCAGAAAACGAAATAATATGCGACATATACACAGATTCACTACTTAAATTCAAAAATATATTGCTAGATATATAGTGAGATTCACTATTTGTCTCCATAAAAATAATGTGAGACATACAAAAAGATTAACTATTGTCTTCACAAAATAACTAAAGCCGGTACATTTTACATTGAACAAAAAATCAAAATCAAAGTTACATAAGCACCACAAAAATGAGAACATAATTTAAAATTGCAAATATTGATTGTCGAATCTTTCATTCCACATAGACTGAGCCAATTCATCCCTCCAAGTGGTCCACTCATCAGATGTTTCAATGGTACTAATATTTTCATGTTCATGTTGATGCTCCATGTGGAATTCCATTTCCATATCTAAGGGGTCGGCTTCCATCTCTCTTCGGATGAAGTTGTGTATCATACAACACGCACTAATAATTCTATTGTGAACCTTAGCCGAGTACCTCGAAGGACTTCTAAGAATTCCCCACCGTCCTTTTAATAGACCAAATGCTCTTTCAATAACATTGCACGCCCTAGCATGCTTCATATTAAAGAGCTCTTCTCGACATCAAGGTGGTGGATTATCACCTTGCCAATCCTTTAGCCAGTATCTATATCCTCGATAGGGAGATAAAAAACCATTTCCATTTGTATATCCTCCATCACATAGATAATAATTGCCTAAAAATGTAAACAATTATGTAATTATTTTAAAATATTATTCTTTTTTTGATGTAATAGGAATAGCTAAGTGTTTGTGTATTTAGCATACCCTCAGGTACTTTCAAATCATTCCTTTGTACAATAGCATCTCGTAATACACGACCATCAGCAGCTGGTCCCTCCCAGCCAGGTAATACATAAATGAAGTTGAGATTTCTATCACAAACCCCCAAGACATTAGTTGTTATATCTCCTTTTCGAGTCCTGTATCTTGGCTTATAAATTGATTCAACTCTAATGGGAATGTAAGTACCATCCAATGCACCTAGACAACCCTATACAATAAATTCAAGTCTAAATACTAAAATTAAAAATAAAATACTTTCATCATAATATTCTAAGTTTTCCAATAGTAAATTAAATGTTGGATTGAAATTTACCTACCTTAAACCATTTCCATCGATTATCAGTTTCATCTTCGAGCACCGGATTAGGATTAACAAGTAACAATGGAGTTAATTTGAGAATAGCTCTTAGACATTCATTAAAGGCCTGACTTACACTCCACCCCAATCTAATATAATCAACCTTGATAGACTTATTCTTCTCATGAGGAGCCAAAATATTTAAGAACATTGCTAATTTTTTACTACTCGACATATTTTTACTGTCGGTTAACCCTCCAACATTCTTGGCTAAGGAAGCTAAAATGTGAAAGGCATTTCTGTCCATCCTAAGCTTATCAATACATACAATATCATTGTCACGAATAATGACATTTAGATGAGACAAGATTTTAGGAATTCTAGCATTCATGCAATACCGAATGACCCGTCTATTTCTAGATGATCTTCTTAAATATAAGCTATATATCGCAATAAAAAGGCAAATAAGGATAACATATGATTGCATCACAATATCCTCAAGGATGATAAAGCATTCAAACATCGCGCAATTGTTGAGGATCCATAGACACCTATTTTCCATTTAAAATTGTAGAATCATTATCAAACTAAGTATATATATATTGAAATATACATTACATACTAAAAAATCTTCACATAAAAACCTTCAAAAACAAATAGAAAAGTCCTTATGTTTCATTGCTTTCACAGCAATATACAACTATAGCCCCACCTCTTTTCATGGAAAAATAATAATTTGAAACTCAAGTTTCTCCGGTCTCTCTTCTATATTATTACTTTTATTGCAGAATATATATAATCTTGATTAAGCAGTTTTTAGTTGACCCTTTTCATATTCCAAGAAATCTTCTCTTCAAATTTCAAATCCTGATACTCTCTGTTCCTCTGCTTCACAGACCTTTCAGCAACTTTTTAAAGTGAAAATAAAATTTTCAATTTGGTTCTAAAAAAATAATACCATTTCAAACACATGCTCATTTCTTGCACATTTTGAAGTTAAAGAAACTAAAATCAATAATCACCTTTTATTGAAAATAAAGATTTTTGAACATACAAAATAAAAAACCCACATCAAACTTTGCTACAAATTCAAAAAAAAGTCAGACATCAAATTCGAGTATATACATATTCTTGTAATTCTACTGTGAAAATAAGAATGGAAAGAAAATTAAAGGTAACCCTTTCTTAATCTTCTCTCAACAACAAATATATGGAAGAAGAAGAAGAAGAAGGGAAAGAAAATTAAAAGTAACCCTTTCTTAATCTTCTCTCAACAACAAATATATGGAAGAAGAAGAACAACAAAGAAATTAAAAGTAACCCTTTCTTAATCTTCTCTCAACAACAAATATATGGAAGAAGAAGAAGAACAAAGAAAATTAAAAGTAACCCTTTCTTAATCTTCTTTCAACAACAAATATATGGAAGAAGAAGAAGAACAATAAGAAGAAGCAGCTGCAGTAGCTTCTAACCTTAAAGAAAGTCAGATTGTTCGATTGATCACTGTTTGTTCTCTTTGAGAAGATGAGCAGCCATTTTTAGATCTAGATGGGTGAAGAAGATCTGATAAAAGGAAATGAAAAATGGGTGAAGGAGATCTGATAAAAGGGAATGAATATTTAATTGAAAGATTAATAGGGGTAAATTTGTCATTTAAATTTAAATTTGTCATTTAAATTTTTTATTCATGAATTAGTTATTCGGGTATAAATTATTCCATCTTCTATCAGACATAAAATAATACATAAATTGATTCATAATTTATATCAGTATTAATTACGTGGGATTTTGATTTGTTAACCAAACATAGTATTATGTGTGTTAAATTTCATACATGACAAAGAAATACTACCAAACATAATATAAGTTATGCAATATTTTATACCTGAATAACTTTGTTATTATCCGGTAACCAAACGGCCTGTAATGGAGTATTAATATGTATAGTTTAGAAGTAATTTCAAATTGTTCATTTATCGTTATTTTAAATATCATTTAGTATATTTTGTGTTATCTCATGTATCTTTTTAAATATTTATATCAAGTTGATCATCGAAATGGGTTCAATTTCATTATGACAAATTGGTGACTATATTAGAACATAATTTTCTTAAAAACGAATAATATTAAATAGTTACAAAGTATGTGTATCAATCGAAGATTAATGAATTAAAGAGAATAATCATATATATAACTTCATTATAACACTTGACCTAACAAAATGTATTAGTACTTCTTTGATGATTTTGAATATGAGAAATAATTTATAGAGAATTGTTTGAATCAAACAAGATAATATGAGAATCTTATCCTTTTATGCTTTCTCCAATAGAAATATGCGACATAGATCATGTTAGATGTCTCATGATCGCATTAGTCTAATTCGATTTGAACCAATTTTTATCGACAAACTTATCTACTTGTTAATATGTAGCGCGTGAGAATTGTACGACATTATACTTCATCCTTGAACTTTCCTAATATAGGACTATTTAACCTTTGATACATAACAAAATTCACCTTGTTTGTAGAGATTCAACTCTCCACGTTCTAATCCACTCCACTATATTTAATTTTCTTTAAAAAAAGAGAGATAATTTCAGAGATCTCCTTCCAAATTTACCTTCATAATACTTAGTTTTCTCGCGGTTTTAAATATTATATTAACCTCCCTTTTTGATTTTTTTTGTAAACCCAACTAATTTTAAATATTTTTTTTTTTACATATATATATTTCAAGTTTACTCTTCTACAATTTTAATTACTTGATTCTGTATTTTGTAGCACTTATCTCAACTAAAACTCGTCAATAATGCAATATATAGGCTACAATTTTAAATATTTTTTATATATGAGCAATGTCATGTAAATTTTTTACGAGAAACACTAAATTCAAATTTCACTATAGTATTTCCGTTTATTCTTGCAATCATGTTATTAAATTAATAAAATTTAGGATTCAAAAGAATCATATTTCTATTTGTTATATAATAGGAGCAAATAAAAAATAACATTAAAAGATGAAAGCAATAGAAATAAAGAGAGTATCCAAGTTTTTACAATATTGTGCCCAATGTCACTATTTATAAAATATACTTGAGGGATATAAACGATTGCCATTCATATGATATTAACCTATTTGAGATCACGGATGAGAGGAGGGAGTAAAAAACACTATTTTTTAACTATTCATAAGTATTTGTGAGAGTAATAATTGTGTAGCAGACGTCACACTAATATAAATATTTATAACACTAATTTTTTTTTTTAAGAATAAGAATAATAATTCTTTTTTAAATTCTTACAAAAATAAGAGATTTTTTAAAGAATTCTCATAATCAAACTTTACTAAGGGCATTAAGTTGAAGTTATCCTTAATTTCCTTGATAATTTTAATTTGACGATCGAAATTTTTTTATGCTTTTTAATATTTGAGATAACAAATTTCAAGTATAACTAAAAGAATCAAAACGCTTTACTAATAAAATTAGATAGCTACAAATTAGAGGAAATATTACAATATATTAGAAGTATCCATCATCAACAATTCAAACTCAAAAGATCATGAAGAAAAAAAAATCATAAAAGAAGATGAAAAGAAGGAAGTTCATGTGTACGGTTGTATAAGGGTAAACTTATAATGTATATTATTTTTATTATTTAAATTTTGATTTAATTACGAAAAATTAAAATAAGGTAGGTCAGTTAGTATCTCAAATTACAAGAAAACTTTAGGTATTTAAAACTCTGAAGAAAGGTCTTTGAAATTATTTTTTTTAAAAGAAAATATTAGGGATTAATAAGAATAATAAGTCGGACAAAAGTAAAATTAGGGGACCAATCTGGCAATTTACTTTCCTGCTCCAATAACCTCAAGCTGGATCCTTGCAACAAATTCGGGTCCAACATACGGTCCGACGAAAGATCGACTTTTACCTTCACGCCAAGTCCCATTTCACGAACGCTATCACTCGACAATGGCGGCAATCGCCGAATCATCGGAAGCAAATGCAAACTCGCAGTCGCCGTTGTTACCACCAGAAAGAGTTAAGCATGAAGACAAGTCAAATACCTTGGGAGAGATTGCCCCATGGATCGACAACGCAGTGCAACAGGCGCAGCTTGCGCAGAAGAACGTAGAAAGCACCTTCGAGAATGCAATTGCGGTGACCAAATCTCGTCTCGATCGTATTTTAACCACCTCCTCTGCGCACTTCAATCAAACACTTGTAAGCTCCATTATTTGTGCATCCTCCGCGTCATGTTAGAAATTATATGACCTCCTAATGCAAGTGTTTATGTATGTTTTCGCTTCCAAATTAGCAGTTTGATCCGATAGTTCCATATCAACTTAATTACAAGTACAATTCACTTCATTGCTGCAACTTTCAGTTCGAATGCTTTATGTTTCGGATTTTGTTCTATAGGGAGATTCATTTTCCATGGTTTGTTCGATATAAAGTTGATGACATATGATAATTGTACAAGGTAGGATAATATTGAATATTCACAACAATCTCTATGTTTTGATCGAAGTAAGTGATATCTGTAAAGATTGTGATGTTTGTAAGTGAGGCTAGTCATTTGCTCCTTTCTGGTGGCAATATTTTTCTACATCTGCACAACTCAAAGTAACTAAAAACTGGAAAATATGCTCCACAAGTTACCAAAACACCCATATCTCAATTCAATTTGAAGAATATTGGACAACCACAGAAGTGCATTTATTTTTGATGAATTAAGACCTGAGAACTGGATGCAGTGTTGCTGAGATTATTGAAATTTGTCCTATTCACAAATTATAGGAATTAAATATATTAAACTACCACATCTCAGTTTGTCAATGTCCAACATCACTGTGTCCCCTTTGGCACACATCTAATGAAAGAAACAGAAGATTGTTTCAAAATAGTGAGAGATGTAGAAATCATTAAAAGATTCCTTTTATATTGACTTGCATTTCAGGTGTAAAGAGAGAATAATGTGTTGTCTGGATTGTTAGCAGCTTGATAGATGATTGTGGATGGCTAGGGTTGAATAATATACACAGCTTGTACATACTTTGAGCACTGACTTGGTAAAAAAATTTTGGTTTATGGAAAAATAATGAGATTCTCAAGAAAGCCAAAACTTCAATTATATATTTGCATTATTTAACAATTATTGAATTTGTTAAGTTGTTTTGACTTCTTATGCTCTCTACGATATTATGGGTTTTGGAAGGAATTATGACGGATCTGCTTTGGATGTCAGATGACATGCTGCACGTTTGAATGAGAAGATTATATTATGCCTATCATCTTTGCTTTCATTTCCCCTTTGTCAGATCTCTTCCCACCGTGTTGTGGAGTATTTGGCTTGTATTAAATAAATTGGAGCAGATGGCACATGATACGACCCTATTGTGTGTTTCTGAGACCTATTCCTATTAGGAGAACCCTTTACACTTGCTACCCTCAAATAAGACGGTTTCTTTTAAGTAATGATTACGTGTTATCTTTTGGTCATTGCATAAATAACTTAAATTTGAGGCATGCTGGTTGCAGGATACCTTGCAAGATCTGAAGTCTGAATATAGTGTATATGAGGACTTGGTTTTTGGGAAGATCAGAGGTTAGTTCTTACCCTTTATCCAATAATTATTTTGTGTTTTAATTTTCTTCCATAGCCTTAGCTTTGATCAATGGAGAATATGCTGCAGAGGGTCTTCTCCTTGCTGCTTCACACCCCCTAACAACTACTGGAGCTGTTCTTGGTGTTGGAGTCCTGGGTCTGAAACGTAAGTCTATTGAAGTCTTTAGGTGCTGAATCATCATCAGGGAGGGACACATGTGGTTTGAGATAGTCAAAGTGTTATCTACTTAATTCCTATTCCCTTTGGGTCCCACATTATAAAGGACTCAAAGGGTGTTTGATTGTGCAATTGGCTCATTTTACCCAAGCTTTAGTAGTATGTTATCATCTTTCTTGGATTGGACTTTTCTTACTTGAGTATTATAGGCATAGATACAATATACCATTACATAATTTAAGTGACCTCCCTTGTACTTTTTTTAAAAACTAGAGAGACCTCTTATTTGGTTTACGATGACATGCTGCAACATTAGGCTTTGAATGGCTGGTACAAAAGTTTGCTCTTTTTTCATATCTTTGTTCTTTGATGTGTCAAAGTTGTAAATGTCTCAGGTCTTCTACTGACAGTTGATGTTTATTGTAACAAATTCATTTGGAACGACGTATTAAAAAATTAGGAGAAGTTTGGCAAAAAATTGTGTTATGTTGATGTCTACCTTCTGCCCTTATTTTTATTTAGTTTTCACATTTTCTAGCATGGGTAGATCAGCAAGACAATGTTAAGATAATCTTTTTGTTAATACTTAGTCTTCTTTGTGGAAGCTGGGGCAGGGTAAATGCAATTATTGGAAAATTGAACTTAGATATATGTTATTATGCAGACTAAAAAGGGAGGTTAAAGATCTAAGCCATTATGAAAAAACTAGAAAGGAGGTCAATGTAATGACCCTTCAAAATATTGTAAGTAGGCACATACGTGATTGGTCCTTTGTCTTCCAATTTGCCTAAGTGATCTTTACTTGTGCAGGGCCAAGGCGTTTCTTGTACTACAGTGCTATGCGGGTATTTGTGAGCGAAGAGGTACTACCAGTGCAATTTCATTTGTTTGCACTTAATGAAAGTTTGAATTGTTTAGACCTTGGGCCATTAAGTCATTTGTTTACATTAAGATTTAAGTACTTATTTGATCTGAATAGGTCTTAATAATTAAGATCTTGAACAAAGTGTTAATATCATTTAAGAGATATTTTAATGTGAATAATTTTCACCATCACTGTATCCATAACTATCAGACACCACCGGTAACTTGTGTGATCACAATCACCACCACCAGCGTCAACTACCACCACTGTCGCCAACCACCACCAACCACCACCAACCACCTCTATCATCACAACCATCACTGACAACCACTTATGTCAGTGCCACACCTACCACCTCTGTCATTATAATTATATTCACTGCCACCAGCAAGGCCGTCACTGCCACCGCCACCTCTGTTACCAGTGCCACCACTATCAACCCCTACCACAATTGCAGCCAATCCTTACTACCAACCACCTCTATTAGCACCGCCACCAACTGCCACCAACTGCCACCAACACATCATCAACCACCACATTCTTCGGCTATCACCATCAACACCGCCAACTAATAATATCAACTAACTTCACCATCACAACCACCACCACCATTACCACCACCACTACCCACCGCCACCATCATGCCAGTCACTACAACACCAACCACTACCACCATCATAACTATCACTACCACTATTATTAGCCTATAACACCAACCATTATCATCACAACCACAACAAATCATCTCAACCATCACTAGCAAACGTAAATGTTTCACTTTTTTAATCAAATACTAATTTATATTTACATTTTTCCTAATATTTAGTTACTTTTGTATTTGAATTGTATATATATTATGTTTACAAATGAATAAATTATGCTCATTCAGATGTTGGAAAACAAACCGTTAATCATTCAATGTTCAGATCTAGTGACAACATCTTATTCATTCAGATATGCATTCAGATTCAGACGTCTTTCATTCAGATGTGATTTCAGATTCAGACGTCTTAATATTAAACAAATGAGTCCCAAATGTGACAGGAGTATATCTGAAATTCATTTAGGATCTTAGATTCATTATATGCTTATGAACGAGTGATAAAAGAGGACAAATTGCTTAATTCTTTTTATATCAAGTGTGAGATGTATGATGTGGCTTGTGTAACACTGGAAATCATTGTTCATATACTGTCTGGTTAAAGTAGCTTGAGTTCTTTTGACAATTACCAGTAGCAGATTATTTTTTTTGCAAATTGTAGGACATTAATGATGAATTTCTAATTTTTAATTATGGGAGCAGACCATGCTTTCTAGGGCAGATGCAAAAGTCAAAGAATTGCAGAAGTCAATTGACATTCTGAAGGCTGAAAGTGCGAAATTGGAGGTACGGCATTTTCTTTTCCCTGGTTTAAGGTTATGATTTGTTAACTTATTTCTTTTGTTTGGATGGATCCATTTTAACTTGTATGCTCAGGGAGCAAATGTTTGTCACGCTGGAAAAGTTAGTGATTGCCTATTATTAGTTTAGTAAAACTATATTACTTTGTAGACAAGTCTGTTGAAGAAGTGAAGTGAATCTTATTCTTGGCTTATCATTGCAGAATCAAGCGGTGCAAGCTGAAGGAGAGATGATACGAGGAAGGACAAAACTCAGGTATGCATTTCCGGCTGCATTGTTTGTGTATACTTCATGGCTAGTATATCTGAACAAGCTGGTTTTTCTGTTCAATCTTAATGCTTTATATAGGCAAGCAGGCAAACAAATCCGTAGTGTCATACAGTCTGCATATAAGATAGAAAGGCAAGCTGCAGGTTTGCAATCAACTCTCTCTGGTTATCCATGTTCAAGGAAGTTCATAATCCACACTTGTCATATGGACAAGCCATAGCTGAGGAAAATCATTTTTTCTTACTGGTGGTTTTTTATGTAAGAGCTTCTCTAATGAATATATGTTTTCTCCAGGCATTAAAGATGTTCTTAAAGAGCTTCCCCGAAGAGAAGTTTCACGCTTCCGGTCACAAGTAAGTTCCCTACACTGTTCCTTTCTAATATATCAAATAAGCTCATCTACTATTTCTTTAATACCTTAAATTTGATATGAAAAAGTAGGAGAAGAAATCATATTTGCATGCCTAGAACTATGAATTTGAGATTTGGCCTTGCAAGAGATTAAAATGTGAGAACATGATTGATTGAGCCAGTTAGTTGACTATTTCCTCATATGACTTGGCCTCGGAAATCTTGCTTCCATGCAATGTAATTTTGGGAGGAGACATGGGTTACAAGAAAACTAGGAATTTAATTTTTTCATCCTTGAAAGCCAACCCTACTTCAATTTTCCCCTTATTTTTATATTATAATCACCATCTGACCATTCCCCTGATATAAATATGCTTATTGGTTAAACCACATTGCAATATAGAATTGAAATCAAACATAATATCATTCCTGTACTATCTTAATTTGACTTTTTTTTTTTTGGTCTGTTTCGCCTAGTTAACACATTTAAACCACATTTTTTTGAGGACACAACAACATACCAAGTGTATTCCTACAAGTGGGGTTTAGGGAGGGTAGTGTCTATGCAGATTTACCTTACCTTACGAAGGTAAAGAGGTTGTTTCTGATAGACCCCGGCTCAGGTAAAACTGAGTAAAAAAACAATTAAGTAAAACAAATACAGCAGGGAAGAAGTTATGATGAAAAACAATTGAAGAGAACAAGTAGCAATAACAAAATGTATAATAATTGAAGCAAGGTAAACAACTGGTAACAATTACCAGCCCAGAAAACTAATACAAAGTGATCTACCAACCATTACTAACAACTATCACAGTTACAATTTAATAAGTTTTAATGCAATCCCCCAGCTTCTAGTTTCCTCTGACACTGCCCCTGATGTAGAGACTATGTTTGATCTGATGGAGTATAATAACATTAGCTTTGAATTTATTTTGGAATATTCTCATGTTTCTCTCAATCCATATTGAGTAGATCACAACAAGAAGACTAGCCTTCAAGGTAACATCTCTTGAATTCCTTCCTCTAATGTGTTATTTCACCCATTTCCGTTCAATTTCCCAATCTTGAACAATCCTATGCCAGTGTTGCCACTCTATGATATCTTCCTTAGTGTTTAAGTGTAAGAACACTCAAAGAACAAGTGATTGGCAGTTTCAGGGACTAAAGAACAGAGGACACACTCATCAGATACAATAATACCCTATTTCAATAACAAATCTTTAGTTCTCAGTTCTCCTTTATAATCACAACCATAGGATGAAAGTCTCTCTAGGCACAATTGTGACAGACCAAATTCTTCCATTCCACATTAGGTAAGTCACCTCTTATCTTAGTATAGACTTTAAATATAATGAATTTACCTCCACGTACCAGTTTAGTTGTATCTTCAAGTGTTGACCTAATCTTCCTCATTTTCAGAATCTTCCTAATCATCCATGAAGCCTGTGCAAGAATAGTCAATAGTGTTAATAGACTGCTTCTTTATACAGTAAGTACTGGTCCAAGTTATCTTCATCAAAAAGTATGGATCCAAGTTATCTAAAGCTTCTCCTTCTTTAGACTCAATGCCCATAACAGTTTGCAAATAGCTGCATGGTTCCATATCTTCAGGTTCAGAAGGTTCAAACTTAACCACCCGTTCCTTTAGGTAGACAAACAGTATCCCAATCTACTAGGGTCCTCTCGGTTATTGTAGCCTCAATTGTGCAGAGATAACTTCTACAGACAACCTCAATCATTTTCATAACCTTCTTTGTTGTGGCAACAAGAAGAGCTGAGCCCAGTATGCTTGAACTCCAAATAGAACAACTCTTATAAGTTGAATCCTCCTTGCATAGGATAAACTCTTGGCCATCCAGGTGGTGGTTCTGGCAGTGATCTTGTTTACCAGTGGTCTATGTTGAAGCACAGTTAATCCTTTGGTAGACCGAGGAACTCCCAGGTACTTAAAAGGCAGGTCTCCCAGCTCATAACCTAGAATATCCAATATTCTTTGCTTAGTTGTTAGGTGTACTCCCCCAAAATAAACCTGACTCTTGTTGAGATTGGTCTTCAGTCCTGAAGTTGCAGAAAATAGATGAAATTTATCTTTAAGTAACTGGATGACTCATCACCTCTTGCAAACATCAAAAGATCATCTGCAAAGCAGAGATGGGTGATCCCCATTTTCAGGCATCTTGGATGATAATTGATATCAGGTATATGCTGCAGTGTTCCCAGACATCTATTTAAATATTCCATCAGTAGATCAAAAATATAGGGGACATTGGATATCCTTGCCTTAGTCCCCTCCTTGCTATAACAGTTTTTGATGAAATACCATTAATAAGGAATTTTTCTCACTGTGATGATGCAAATCAGGATCCCCTGAACCATCATACTAGGAAACCAATCTCCTTCAGTAGTTGCTCAATGAAGCTCCATTCTGTTGAATCATATGCGTTCTGTAAGTTCACTTTAATCATGCATCTGGGTGAAAGATGTTTCCTTGTGTATCCTTTGACCAATTCATGGTTAAAATGATATTATTTGAGATGAGCCTTCCTAGGATGAAAGCTGATTGATTCTGATCAATTATCCCATCTAAACAACCTTGAATTTGGAAATGATCCTTGAAATAATCTTATAAACTGTAGAACAACAGGCAAAAGGTCTAAAGTCACTCACAGTTTCAGGATGAGAGGTTTTAGGAACAAGGGTGACTACTGTGTTGTTTACAACCCTTAGAAGTGTGTTATGCTGGAAAAATTCTTGAACTGTCTTGAACAGATCTTCCTTAATGATAGTCCAAGTCTTCTTGAAAAAATAAGCATTAAAACCATCTATACCTGGTGCTTTATTATCATCAATTGATAAGAAAGCATTTTTCACTTCATCTCTTGTAACTGGCCTGCACATTTGTCTTTGTTGTTGTTGAGTGATCCTAGGCCCTTGTCTTATGATAGATCAATACTAGGAAGTAGGCTTGGGCATCGAGCTGACCCGAGCTCGAGTCAAATCTTATCTAGCTTTAAACAGTACCAAGCCAAGCTCAACTGAGCTTTTTTACATTTTGACCGAGTCCGAGCCAAGCCGTGTCGGCTCTTTTTTTATATAGACATTTTTATATTTCTTATAAATTTTATTTACCTCATTAAAACTTATAAATCTCAAGACATTTTCTCAATAATTCAAAGAAATTATACCCACCATAATAAAAAGATATCAAAATACTATAAGTTGACAATAATAATATTTTTGTTCTAATTGTAGGAAGAAAAATAAAGAGACGAATAGCATTAGACTTTTTAAAACATTGAAAAAATTAAACCACATCCGAAACAACCTAATCGATGAATATGTATTATGTTTGATTTGACTTGATTTTAATAGTTGAAAAACTTGATTTGAGTTTGATTATAACCAAAAATTGCTAAACCGAACTATGAACACCCATACTCATATAGTAGGCTTAATTTACATTATGGTTAAAAATTTACTAATATTGAATAAGTATTAATTATATAATGTTAAATTAATGTAATATTGTGAGTTAAATTTCTAATGTACTTGGTAAATGATCTTAAGTGAAAGAATATTATTTCTTAAATCGAGTCAAGAGCCGAGCCAGCTCAATCGAGTTCAATCTTTGACCGAGCCGAGCTTGATCAAGCTTTTACCGAGCCGAGCCGAGCCGAGATGAGCCAAAATTTAATTAAAATCAAGTCGAGCTGAGCTGAGTCCGAGCCGGCTCAACTCTTTGCCCAGTCCTACTAGGAAGTCTATTGGTAGCTGCATTCATCAACCCTCTATAGAATTTAGAAAACCTCTCTCTATATCATGCTGTTTCTTCAAAGTATTACTATCTTTAATCATAGATATAGTGTTTGCACTAGCCCTTGCCTTCATACAATTAAAAAAAATTTGTTGTTGCCATCTCCAGCTGATGACTTTTGTCTCAAAATTCTTTCCTGAATAGTCATCCATTTGTTCATTTCTACTTGAGCTTCTCTTTCCTTTTCCAGTAGATCAGTAGTAGTCTGCATGGTAATGAAAGCTTGGAGGTCCTGTAATTTACCTTGAGAATCCTCCACCCCTCTGTCCACACTTCCCAGACCATCAAGTTTCAGCTGTTTTAAAGGATCTCTACATAACTTCAGTTTGTTCCAGACTTGAAACATATAGCTACTTTGAATGTTCTGGCTGCAACAGTGTTTCACA
This sequence comes from Datura stramonium, assembly GCA_018107945.1. Lineage (NCBI taxonomy): Eukaryota > Viridiplantae > Streptophyta > Magnoliopsida > Solanales > Solanaceae > Datura > Datura stramonium. The sequence continues at coordinate 15,441 of JACEIK010003914.1, forward strand.
ATATGCAAGAACTGGCCAGCATCAGCAAATACATTAAAAAATCTAAAAGATTTCATATTCTGACCTGTATTAGCAACCACATCCGTGTGTATAGGTGAGTGGTTAGAGAAGAAATTTTCCTTGAATTGAGCAGTGATATTTCCATAAGCCATGGTCCGTTGATCATTACAAGTAGCTCGCTCAATCCTACTCCAAACATGACTGTTTGTCAATGCGAAGGTTGCCAGTTGTTTTCATGTTAGTTCAGTGTTATCAAAAGCAAAAAGCGCTAAAAAGTTCTAAGGTCCGTTGGGGCTTTAAGCGCAAAGCGCAAATAAAGCATGAGTTTTAATGAAAAAAGGCGCAAAGGGAGGAAAAAATCAAATACATATATTTAATCCAAGACTAATAATTATAATCATGAATGACAAATATATTAACAAAGAGAATAAAAAAATTACGATTAAGTGAAATATCAATTGTATAGTGTTGCCTCTTTAGAAGAGGCTCATCGGCAAATAAAAGTATGTTGTAGATCCTTGATGACAACATTGAAGCACGCAATAAGCGGTGAAGCGCTCAACTAGGTTTCGAGCCTCGCTTCAGGGCTTAAAAGCGCCTTTGACAACACTGTGTCAGTTAGAGCAAGAGAATCCATAAGCTGCTGAAATCTCTAGTCTCAGCATCTGCAACAGGTTGTCCACCAATTCTATCTTCCGGCAATAGAGGAGTATTGAAGTCACCACAGAGGCAAAATGGATCATTCATAGTGCTTCCTATATTGGACGAGCCTGCCCATAATGTCTGCCTCTTAACACTACAATTACTACCATAAACAACTGTGACTGCACAGTTAAAATCAGTCTGTGTCAGTAACATAGCAATGAATATATTGACTGTGAGTCTTCAAGATATTGACAGAAACATCAGTTGGCTTCTACAATAACCAAATCATACCATTTGCTATATATAGATAGTTGTTAGCATAGTTCCATCCCTTGACAACTTTATTCAAGTTAGAACTAAAGTTGTTCTCTTTGAATTTTGTCTCCAATAAACCAGCTAAGAAAATTTTATGTTTCCTTAAATAATTCCCATTTCCCCTTGCTTTAGGAGGCCTATTCAGCCCCCTCACGTTCCAAATGAGCCAGTTCATGAAGCAACAATTGGACGTCCTCCCTCAGGAGGTCCACCAATCCTAAGTGCACCACCTTTCTCCCTATTCAATGTTGTGAATCTGTTCAAAGTCCATACCACACTAGTATTCTGATCCTGGAAAGGGTTATGTTGAATTAGCACTATGTAAGACATACTCCCCATTCTTCCACTTAGTGGTGTTGCACTGCTAGCCATCGTCTTTTGTAGTGTTGTGCTATATACTTCAGAAGACTTGGGAAAGGATTGGATGAGCTTTGCATCAGTCTGCTTTGGGATCATAGTTTTGTTATTAATTGTATCCACCCTTGGTGGAGGGATCACTGCTTCCTCTTGACCATTCGGGGCAGGGTACTTGCTTTGCCACTGTTGAACTATTCTCCTGCCCCTCTGAGCACCCTTATTCTGCATCACTTGCTTCTCAACAGGCTGATCAGTTCTAGAAAGCTGAGTATTATCCCTCTTGTTATCTCCTCTGCACACATGCCCATATTTCACACACTTCCTACAAAACAAAGGTTTCCGATCAAATTCTACCTTCTGACAAAATAGTTTGCCTGATGGTTCTTCACACACTTCCTACAAAACAAAGGTTTCCAATCAAATTCTACCTTCTGAGAAAATAGTCTGCCTGATGGTTCAATACAATCTCTGATGGAAGTTCCTGCGTGACATCCACGTAAATAAGAACTTGAGCATTAGGAGATTCTAGTCTGATTCTTTGTGCATTCATCAGCAAACATAGGCTCACCCCAACCAACTTGCTATGTTACTCGAAAGTAATTGGCCCCGAGCAGTTCAAGGGTAAGCTAGGAACCCTAACCCATAGGGGGATTGTTCTGGGGTATTCCTATTGGAAATCAAAGTTTGGAATCCACAACTTCAGAATCAAAGGCACACTGTTCATTGTATTGGGCCTTGAGAACAAGATTTCATCTCAATCCTGACTAGTTTTGAATTTCACAATGAAGAACCCCTCTTCATGAAAATAGAAGTCACGGCAGGCCACAGAGTTCCATGTACGTACTAGCTTACGTAGTTCATCATATAATTGTAATTTGGAGTGTTCCCCATAGTGTACAATATAAGAGCATTCCTTCGGTCCTTAGTCTGCTCCTCCATTTCCTCATTCTCCAATTGAACTGCCAATTTGCCATTTACAACAACCGGTCTAAAAAATATTATAGAAGCATACCATTCGTAGCAATTCGATTTTGGGAGAACAATCCTGACCATTTGTCCTGAGTCCCATTTGGCATAGCCGTTTCATACCCAAGATTCTTCTTAGCGGGAGGCATTATTTTCCCCGTAGATGGAGCATCCCTCTCCTCTCCGGCAGTCTAGAAGTAGTACCCATTGCAGTTTCAGATTCAACCATTGCCTGAGGGTGTGATGTAGTCGCCACCGCCGACATAGGGGGTTTTCCCAGGCACCACCTTCACAGGTAGTGTTAAGGTCGCACATTTCAGATCCGCCATGAGACAAGAAGTGGAAGGTGTAATTGAGCGCTACAGACTAGAGTCCATTTTCCTTTCCTTTGCAGAGCTCGTGGAGGCCTTATTGTGATTCTTTGTCGATGCCTGATCTTTCCGAGGTCGACATGCCCTCGCTTTGCCATGAAAAGCGGCCTACAGTGCACGTTAGCAGAGAGCTCTAAACATGCGCCGAGAGTCCTTTGAATTAGTGTATTGTGTATCCCAGTGTGTATCCCAGCTTTCTTAAACCACTTTATCACAATTGTTTTTGTCTCCTCTATTTGATTGAGAGTAAAAATAAACTCAGGAATGTACACTTTAAGGCTGGAGATGTGGCATGACTAACTAATAGTATTTTTATGGCACTTTAGAGATTTTAGTGTAGTTCTCAAACCACAAACGCCCTTCATTACTTTGGATGTTAGAGAAGGAGCCACATCAACAGATGTGAGAATAAGATTAAGATAAGCAATATGCTTCACAGGCATTTTAACTAATTCGGTATCAACATGGGTGAGACGTATGGTTGTGAGAACTTTGAAAGAAAACTTGGGAAAGTTTGTTTTATTAAAAGTTTCTTCAAGAAAGCTCAGGCACACTTTTTGATGAAGAAGCGCTTTGAGGCATTTTTGAACAAAAATATAACAATATTTGAACACATATTCTGCATGAACTTTTCTCCCAAAATAATGAGAAACTTATTACATAAATTGCCCAAATGGCTCTTTACCATGTGGTATCAGGTGTGACATTTGGTTTTTTCACTTATCTGATATGTGGTGGGGTGTTAAATTGTAATAATGTTCAATTGGTTAAGATTCAAAATGATGTACTTTTGGTTGTTTTTAGAATCCAAAAAGGGATTCTGATTTGGATATTTGCTCCTTCAGTTGAATGATCCAAAGCATTAACATGCTATGGGAATGTTGTGATGTTATGGACTTATGGTGTATGTGGCCATAGTCCAATTGTAGCATCTTACTCTTTTCTTTTGAATAAAGAAGGGAAGTATAGCATCTCTTGATGACATTGATTTCTGGTATCAGGTTTCCAACCTTGCGTCAGAGGCAAAAAAGGAAAGGAATGTTCTCAGCAAGGAAGTTACAAAGATAAGCAATTATGGCATATCCATATGACTGAACTGCACTCTTGTTTTATATGATCCAACACATGCTGGACGTCAGGCGCCAAATACTGTTTCTCTCTAGTCTCCCTTCACCTTGCGCCCTTTTCTTCATTTAAGAAAGAATCTGGGAGCTCTAATTCTTGGTCATTTAACAGTTTCAGTTATCAACTCTGGACTTTGCTGCACAGCCTTGAGAGTCAGGGATTTCTGTTTGTTATTTTAATTCAGAAATTAGAATAAGTGATGGTTTGAGTGTGTAGAAGCTTTGGGGGCATGGGCTTTTACTGACTAGAGATCATCGTTGCTGGAATATGACCCTTTTGCTTTATACAACTTCAGACCTTAAATTACAAGTGAAAAAAGAAAACCGTCTGACATGACTATCATAATTCCTGCACTGTATCATTAATTCTAGCAGTTGGCCAATTTGAACTACTAGTTGATATGTTTTTTATTAGACATGGCAGACCAACGGAGAGCTATGTTCAAATTCCAGACTTTGTATTCCATTTCGCTAGGCAGAACCTGCAAAGGGCTGGTAGTTTAACTACAAATTGTTTCTGAGTATTGTTGTCAAAGCTGCAGCTAGCTGATGTCACTAATTTAGTTTGTAAGGACATCAGATAAAGGAGAGGGAACTTTTAAGCAGCGGGATATTTTCAGCCTATGGCTGTTGATCAATTGAATTTTCAACAATATTTTAGGACATTGGAACTTTTTCTATTTGATGTGGGAGTTGATAGAGATATCTTGGTTGTGCTAAAACTAGGCACAAGCATTAAAACACATTGTCAACCATCTTACATCAGTCTTGAAAATTGCTCAAGAACGTATAATGATGATACCAGCCAAGCCAAAAATGCTAATCATAGCCGTACGGTGGTTGGTTGTTGAATTTCTGAACCTGCCAGTGGCAAATTGCAATCGTCGTTCTCATAGCGTTCCTTTGTACTTGAGCTAAAAATGGAACCGTGCCACAGGAATGGCAATTGCAGGATAGATCGTGTTAGAATTTATCATCTTGATGTTGCTTATGGTGAAGTAGCATGTGAGAATTATTAAGTCCTGACATCCCAGATTCCCTCGTTAGATTGGATTTCAGTCCTTTATCATTCTTGGATATTCTTGGGTGTACGTCTGTGTTGTGTAACTTTTTCTTTTGGTGCGTGTGTTTGTGGGTGTGGAGGAGGAGAGGTGGGGTTGGGTAGCACCAGAGTTAATAAGAGAAGTAACTTTGTGGAGTTTGTGATGGCTCACTGGGAAAGATATTTTGTTCTCGGCATAGCAATGGGTTTATTATAGAGCAAACAAGCAATACAAGAAGTTTCGGTGCGACACTGTTTCCCAAATCCGTGGGATACACTGAGACGGTGCATCACATATATAGTTGCTTACGGCACATGTAACGAGCTAATCGATAATATGCATGGGGAGGTTTCTGGTACAATAACATTTCCAATGTAATTTACAAGTAGGGTTTGGGAAGGGTGTGCAGACCTATCTTTGCGAAAAGAAAGACGGTTTTCGATAAACCTCGATTCAAAAGAAATATAGTTAATATAGAAAGTAAGAAAGAAAAAAAGAGATAACAAAGAAGCAAATGGACAAAAAAGTGTAACAACAAATATTAAAGAAAGAAAAAGAGGTAACAAAGAAGCAAATGGACAAAAAGCACATTGTGGAAAAGGGAACTACGTGATATTTAAATTATACTATTAAAGTACGATAAAAACTCGTTTTATCTACAATTTTTATGATGAAATTAGTGAGAGTCGAATCAAAAGGAGAAATAGATAGATTATATGCAGCACTTCCTCTTAGCCCTACAAGAAGAATGAAACTGAAGTTACTAGATGAGATATTGTGTGAAAATAACGATTCAGAGATCAGGTTTGGTCTGTTGACAATTATGATAATCTGATAATATTATAATATACTACGCATATATCTCAAGTGAGTTATTTGAAGAACTTTTATTAATTCTGTCACTACTTTCACTTTAAACTGGATTCATTACCAATAGGTCATTTAGACTCTTTTATCAAGATATGTCCTATGGAATGTTTGTGGGGCGAACAAATATTGAAGTTCCTAGGTGCACCGCTATAATAATCCGAAGTGTTAAAAGAAGTGAAAAGTTGAATGTAATATCATTCGATGAAATTATCTTCGAAAAACTCTACTATCTTTGTAAATGTAGTTGAAAAGAAAATACAAAAAGGAATGTAAAGATTTGAGTAGGTGATACTAGATAGTTGGAATTATCTTTTAGGTATCTATCTCTCTACTGTTGAATATAAGATTTAGGAAATACCTAATTTGTCCTTAAAAGTCAAATTATTTAGTTGCTGAATGAAAACCAAAATGAATGACGAACTTCAATAAGTTATTGCAAATTGGATTTGAGATTAAGATTAATTACTAATTGGGAGTGAACTTGTGAATGAAATACAATGAAAAACTTAGAAACAAAGCATCTTTGATGGGATTGAAACTTGCAGCCAAGTAATGCAAATGAAGCTACAATAATTAGACTACAACTCCAACCCATGGAACCTATTGCTGCAATTCATCGAATAAATTACACTACACCAGTCACAGACTCGTTCTTAAAAACGATTTTTTTTTAATCGAGTGTCTATAACAACAGCATTATAATAATATATTCAGTATATTTTTATAAATAAAAATTTAAAAAAATGATGCATTCACAATCTTAATCCTATCTTGTGAAACTAGAAATATACTTCTATAGTATAGCAGTTAAAAATACAGGACAAAATAATAAAAATAAATTTAAGATAAGAGACTTTTTAAAATAAATACGTAAATATATTTTAAAAAATAATTACTTTTAAGTTTCCAAATTAATAAATGTGTACACATCTAATTAGTACAGCGATGCATTGAATCTACTGACTTGATAACTGTAAGTTTGATTATTCTCAGTCGATCGCCATGTGATTACTGTTAAATCCAACGTGACGTAAAATGTAAAATATTTCAAGCCTATCCAGTCACGTGCACCGCCCACCTCCCATCACGCACCCCCACCCACCCAATTAAAAAGTAATTTCCCTCCTTCCGCTCCTTCCTCCTTCCCCTGCCAATTGGTAGTTGCGAAATTCAATAAATGCGTTGCTTAAGTTTCCATAAATTACACCAAGAGAATAAAAGATTATTCTGAACTCTATTTTCTCAAGAAGATCCCCGGAAATAAAAACATAAACAATTTTTTTTAAGAAATAACGAACGTTTCATATTGTAAAATTAGCATGATAATAAGAAAGGAGTCCACGCTTAGCTCAGCCATGAAGACACGTGTCTCTTCTCTTCGGTTGACGTCAGCAGACCCGAAAGTGATGTCCGTACATTCCCTCCTCGCCGGCGGCAGTTGTTGTTGTTGCTGCGATTGATGGAGCATTTCCTTCTGTCGACGGTTCATAACTTTCCGGTGAGAATTTGAATGCTGTGTTAACACAAAAGCTGGGCTCGCCGCGGCGGTACTCAGGGACTAGCCGGCCCGATTTATACCTAACTCCACAGGCATTGCAGAGTGTTTTGGGGCCTAGAGGCCCAGTTCTCCACTGCGGCGTCTTCTCCGAAGCGCAGTGTGTGCATCTCCGTGGCACATCTTCGTCCATTGAAGACGACCTTTCTCTGGTATGTTCTGCCTCTCCCTTGTTCTTCAGTAGCAGCGTTAGGGTTTTGGAGCGAGGATGTCCAGCTGGAAGTAGAACGAGAACGTTTGCTTTTTGACCTTCCGTGAAACGACGTAGTACTGAGATTCATCGTTCCGGTGACGGAATTAGCCGGAAAATTACTGAATGAATCTTCTACGAAGTTCGATAGCCATTCTAACTCCGCTACATCATCACTTCAACGAAAAACCAGAAATAAAATTTTGTAAAAACAGCGATTTCTTAATAATTGATTTAAACTAGTCCGTATTAAACACATAATTAAATAAATACCTAGCACAAGAATAAACCGGCTTAATTAGTAAACAAAAGCTATTCTACTTAATTATTTAAGGATTTTTAGATGAATTTATGTGCTGAATTCAACATGGTAGAAAAACACACTTTAATTTACTTATTTTTAATTAAGGAGTGTGAAAATTCTTACGGGACGGTGAGGTTGTCCGTGAAGTCGTCGGAGGAATTAGGAAGAAGAGCGTCGTAGTAATTGCCGGCAGAGGCGGCGGCGGAAGAGGAGGAGTTGTAGGAGTGAGTTGATGCGTGCGGTGAGAGTCGGGGGTGGTGGTATTGGAGGAATTGGTATTAATGGAGAAAATTTCGTCGTTAGAGAAATCGAGAAGATCATCAATACGAAACAAGTCTGGTGCTGAAACTCCGTAGACATCCATTTTCTGTCTAGTGTTTATTATCGTAGAGATTAAACAGAAAACTACAGACGAAAGTGAAGTGGAAGGTACACTCTCTCTCCCGAAGACTTCTTTCAGTTTCTCTCTAATAGAACAGTATTTAGAGAGAGAAAGTGAGAGTGAGAGAGGGAAGTGAGGGGGTCGAGAAGTTGAGAAGTGTGATAATAGATATAAGGAGTACAGTGCAAGTGAAGGTAGGCAAGAAGGGAGACAACCCAACGATGAGAAAACTGAGTTTTCTCGTGTTATTGATTAGGTGCCAAGTTTAATTAATTTAATTTTAAGATTCTAAATATTAAAAAAAACTAAAATTAATCAGCTATAAGAGTCAAAAAATAACAAATTTTAAAAATATCAAATTTAATTAATTTTAAAATTAATTCATACGAGAAGATTATCAGTTGATTTTTCATTTTCTCTATGTGTAAAATGGTAATACACCCTAACGTAGAGAATATTATTGTAATATTTGTGATTTGTTATTTTTGTCATGCTTGATAAAATTAAGATGTTTCTACCTTGGTTTTATCTAACTATATAAACCGTGAAAAATTAGTGATTTCAGGTTTTCTTAAAGGTCAAGAAATTTTCGATTACAGTAGTCAGTAGTCATCTTTTTCCATCAAATAATAATAGAATCGTTAATTGTATTTAACTTTGAATGAAGTTCTCTTATAACTGATAAGCAAATGGAGTTCTTAAACCTTTGGTGTTATGGACTTATCTAGTTGTTACTTTCTCTGTTTTATTTTAGTTGATGTTATATTAAAAATAAATTTACTTACTTATTCATCGTATTAAATAAAGCGAGATTTATTACTTTTTTTAATATGATTCCTTGTACATTAAATAATGTTATTAGTAATTAAATTTAAATTTCTAAAATATAATTAATAAGATCAATTTAGTAACATAAATTCATAATGAATAGAGAGGAAAGGTGTCTAGATGGTACACGCCCACTTCAATCTTAAGGCTATGAATTTAAATCGTCAAGAAAGTAGAATGATGAGAGCTGATGATGAGAGCTGCTAGGAAGAGGTGAAAAATTTCATAATAAATATTCTTTAAAATAAAATATTATCAAGTCAATAATACATCAAATAAAATAAAAGGGAGTATATTGCAAACTCTATGGGAAGTTTCTTAATCACTAAATGACATATAAAGTTTCTACAATAACGTAAATTTCGAGATTCTATGACTTAGAAATTATTATGAGAAATTTCCTTCAAACGTACAAGCTTTTTAATGTAGTGATGGAACGATTTTACCACAGCTTTTAACCAAGGGTTTTTGGATCAAAGACCCATTTTAGAGGGGAGAATTCTTGTCAAATCCACTTGCCATGATTTGCTTGTTCATCTGAAAATACAATTACTTCATCCGTCTTAAATTTCATTTTAGCACAAAAAAATTCTCAAAATAATTTTTTAAAATTCTAAAATTAAAATTAACAATTATTTTCAATTGTATCAGTATTTCTGAGAGGAAAAAAAACATACTTTTTATTATATAGAGACGATAACTTAATAAATTATATTCTTGCTTAATATTTTCTTATTGAGCGTAAAAAAAAAAGTTAAAGCGATAGTTAAAATGAGATAAAATAGGTTAATGCTTCTAAACGCTCGAAAGGATGAACGAAAGGTGTCATGTCATGAAGTGAGAAAGAGCTCTCGTCTCATATAAGCTAAAAGCACTTCAAGGTGTTGTCAAGAAACTCAGAGATTTTCTCAACACATGAAGTGCTTTTTTTTTTTTGTGAACATTTATATGTCTGTAAGACATAATAATAAATCTCTATAAATAATTAAAAAGAAGAATAACTTTCATGTTATTTGAAATCGAATATACTTATTAAGATTTTTGTACGATTAGTAAATTCTCGCTTTTTTACTCTAATAATAATAACACAACACTCATATGATTACTAATGGTAAATGTTTTCTACTCGAGTAATAATAGCAGTATACTCCTTGTCATGAATTAAATGCTCGTTTGATTTGAACAGGATATTCAAATATCTAAATTCAAATTTTAGAAAAGCTATATACATTGAGCTTGTTTTGATTTTAATTCAAATCTAGTTAACTCTCAATAGTGATGGAAAAACCTCCTGTTAGAGCAGGTGATTAGTACATTCAATATAGCTTATAAGACTAAGATAATTAGTCAGTCATATTAAGTAACTGAACCAATTATTCTACAATCTTCTTCCTTTTTTCTGTAATTCTTCTATCATACTAAAGGGTTCTTCAATGGATCTTATTCTTGTAATCTTTTGATCTTGGATTATTACACTCCCAATAGTTACTATACTATTATACACCATCTAATTTTAAAAAGTGCAAAAATAACTAAAATGATCAAAAGTATGGAGTGTTATAATACTTGCCAAACGCAAAAACCCTGAACGATCATTTGGCAGATGTATGAGAAAATAAAATATATTTTAATCTTGTGTATTAGTAATATTTTATCTAGTACACTTTATTTGGTATTATGTCACGATAACTAATATATGACAAATCATGATATTAGTAATACAGGAATTTTTAATGCGTGCATTAGCATGGCTAGTTAGACACAATTGTCTTCAAAATCTTTTTCACATACTTTACACCGTATTTATGAAAATATTTGTAAACAATAATTTTTTAAAAAAATTATGCAATATATATTATTTTTAATACACCAAATTAAACAGTACGTAAGAAATAATCTCAACATAACTAATGCAAATATAATTATATCAATATTATTAATATTCTATTAACTAATTAATATATTTTATTCAATATTATTATTATACCTACTCAACAAACTCTTAAAATATATACACACATAAAGATATTTTTATATTTGAAAGTATGCTATATTTTTACTAAGTTCACAGTTCATACCTTTTTTAAAAAAGAAAATTGTAAATACAATCACTGATTTAAAGCATATGAAAATTCAAGTAGCGAATTAAGTGTGTACGGTGCATCTAAACAAATCATACAATAATGAAGCTAAATTCTTTTTTTTTAAAGGTTAATTATCTGATATTTGAAAGACCTAATTAATTATTCGCGCCAATTATGCTTTTCTGAGGAGATATATCATTTCATATTCTTCATTTTTAGAGATCAAATTTCGAATTTCTAATTTAATCATACAATATTTAAAATTCGATGGATCTCATCACACTGTTCGTCGGTGAGGAGGTGGAATCCTAAAATAAATATAGCGTGTGTTAATACTTATATATGAGTGCATGGGTTGCTTTCATGTGCAATTGGATGAGATTGTGGTCCTTCATGCAAGTGACCCCTGCACTTTCCTGAGATACGGACATATTAGCTTTTCTTTTCTCCTATTTTCACTATTAATAATAATTTATTATTATTTCTTCCATTCTTATCCACAATCTTTTCTCCCTCTCCTACAGTGCTTTTACAATTTTGCATGACCAGCAAAAAGTCAAAAAAATCTAACGTTAAATGAGAATTACTAACTTGAAGCATTGATCAGGGCTAACTCACAGATAAATAAATATCGGGCCTAACTCAATCCCAAAGTGCTCACTCACTGTGGCACTGAGTATTATCCAAGTAAGACTAATTACCCATCCCATATCCTAACGTGGGGTTCTTAACAAAGCCAAAAGTATTATTAGAGGGCGTCGAATTTAAAACTTTCTTTTCATTTTTCTTTCACATTTATTACTTAAGCACTTGTTATATATGGTTAATTTAGAAGGTTGCTTCCTTAGCTTAATTAGCAGTATGTTTCTTTCAAAATTTCTGGTTCTTTTTTCTCGGGATAGCTTTGGAGTTTAGTGAGTATATGAGCAGAGGAATCATCAATTGTTTAGTTACATCATCCATGTGTATCATTTCCTTTTCTTTATAGTACTAATTTTGTAATCCTATAGTTATTTAAAGAAAGGAAGATCTGGGAAATAAATAAATAAAGAGGAAAAAGATGAATCAAAAAAAAAGAGTGACACAGTTGCAGAAGGCGCACTCTGCTTTGCTCTGTGTCATGTGACCATTTAATCAAATCACATGATCACCAATTAATTTTACTGTAGAAACTGCTCCATTCTCTCTCTCTTTTTCATTTTAAAAGCAAACTTCACTTATTCGAATGAATAAATATTTAATCTATATTTATTTGTCTCTTGTAGGTTATCGTGTTCACTCTTCTTCCATCTGTACCGTATAGTATTATGTGTTTATACATATAATCAAATTTATATTTAATTTCTAAATTCACCTTATACTTAACCAAATATATATGTGATTTTTTCCACTTCTCTATCAAATAAAAATCATACTGCAAATCGTACTCACCGATAACATTTTTGTTGCCGACGGCATGAATCTTCACATTTGGTTTCATATATGTTTTTAATAAAAAAATTTATTCGTATTTAATATTTTTCAGAGCTCGAATAATTAAGATTTACATTGAAAAATATAATTTAAAGGATAAAGCTTTTATTGAAAACAAATTTTTTTTAGAAATTAAATTCAAAATCTTTACTTAAAAATAAAATAAATAGTTATCGGTGTATCACAATTTAGATGATAGTATATACATTATTCGAAGAGAAGTGGTGCTTTTTTTTTTTTAACAAAGAGAAGTAGTTGTCTACACACTTAAACATGACTAGTGCTGCTAGTGCATCTGTGCATGGATTCTACGTATTGCCCAGAATTAACTACTTTATTAATCTTCCAGTCATAAAAAATTAGGTTCGCATTATTAGTATTATATATCAACTTTATTTGTATTTAGTATTTATACAAATTTATAAGAAGGTGAAAATATATAAATAATTAATAATAATTTATTGATAGAAATTTACAAATATTTTATATATTCATTGATTCGACGTAAACATATATGTTAGATTGGGCGTGTGGCGTGGGCCTCATATGGGTGACAGCTGGTTCCAGCTAGGTGGCTCTGAGTTCACACTACGAACCAAGACAGTGAGGTCATGAACTTAATGATGATTTCAAGGGAAAAAAATAACTCAAATAATGGCTTACACAATCGTATAAATTTAAAATAATAAAAAAAAAAATATATATATATATATATATAAATATACGTGTGTGTGTGTGTAATATAATGACTAGAAAAATAAAGAGTGAATTTGACCGATCATTTTTGGATAAGAATCCTTAAAATCTTATTATAACCCCATCTCTTTCTCAAATTTAAAAAAAAAAATACAGTAATAAGGTCAATTTTGAAGTGAAAGGATGAACGTGCAGGTGGTACTGAAATTGAGGGGAAGATAAATGTACGTACGTTCCACCTGCAGAGGGAGCTTAGGGGAAAAGGGCCCTCCTACGTAGAGTTAACTACTACTATACTTACTAGACAAAGTAACAAAAGCAAAAGGGAAAAAAGGGGGAAAAAGAATAGACAAGAGATGATGCATCCAACTTGTGATTGTTTTGCCATTCATGGCAAAGCTTCTTTTAGCATATTAATTTTGATTGTCTTACCCTTCCACCAGGGGTGGTGCTAGATTTGTACTCACAAATTTCATAGAATTCAATAATTAATTTTTTTTCTTACTATTTAAAACGCATGTCTAAAATTTACCTTTGATTTTGCGACGCTCACTCCCTCCATTGTAAGAAGTACATAACCACTAAAGAAATTGAAGTTTAATTTTAAATTTTAAAGTTATTTATATTATATAACAAAATAATTTCATTTTTGGATCTTTTTCCTTATTATAAATTAAAATTTATAATATAAAACTTATTATTAATGTTACGTGTTTTTAAAAATTTTTAAATCAACAAATTTATTGAAAATGATTATTTGATCTTTTAAATTAAAAATAAAATATGCGTATATTTTATTTTTTTAAAATTTAATTTTGAAACCATATAGAAACATGTTATTGTTGTTGGTGTTAGCATTATGAGTCCTTAAATGGAAAAAGTATATATAGAATATGAGGAGAAAGATGCATGACAAGAGTGTGTCAGTAACACGTTGGGGGATGGACGAAAGAGTACTGAATCACGTGACATGCACGGGAGAAAGGATACAGCAAAGTTTTTTTTAAAAAAAAAGAAAATCTTTTGGGAAAGGGGTGGGTATGTGCTGATCCCTAAGCAAAATGCTCGGCACGTGCATTCTCCATGTGCATCTTTAAAAATAAAAAAACAACTCAAAAGTTTTAATTAATTTTTAAAATCAAAATTTGAAGACTTTGGATACTGTATAATATTCCGTCCTTGAGGTGCGGATTCGTGCATTCTACATTTTATTTGTCAAAAAAAGTACTATATTATATATTTGTCTATTTGTCCTCCGACTCCAATCTATTTTACATGCTTTTTAAATAAAATTTATTAAAAGAATAATTTAATTAAATTATGGTGATTTATTTGTTGATTATAATTTAGCTTTTGTTTGATCTTTCATCACATTAGAGTAAAAATTTTAAAAAATTTAATATACATATTTAGGTTAATTAATTTTAGTAATCATTACAGATGAAATGGATCGGTGGGAGTACCAACAATTCTAGTTCAAGAGTTGGAAATTTATCATATTGTTGATTAAAATTTTGAAAAAAGATATACAATTTATACATATCACAAGAAAAACTCGTAGCAAGCATCTACGTTCAATAATAGTTGCTAAGCTTTGACGGAATTGAAACATAATTTTCTACTCCTATTACTTTCACTTTCCAAACATTCGTAGCAAGCATCTATATTCAAATATTAAGAGGGGTGTTCTGGTGAAGCTCATTGGTTGGGAAAAAAAATGAAAATAAGTACCCTGCATTCGAAGAAAACATGACGGAATTAATAATCAGATCATTTAAAATAATTATAAATAATTCCTTTAAATTGATATGGATTAATAGTTTGAAAATATGAAAACTAACATATTGTAATATGTTATATTAGAGTAATAATATATATCTAAAAGTTAATACTATCAATATACATAAATTAAATCAATTCAGTAAACTCTTTTCTCAGACCAAATGGGTAAACAAAATAGCATGGTGTTTCAGGCATCAGAATTTTATTCTTCTCGATCTACTATAGTGTCCGCAACATTTTGATGCCACTATAATTAAAAAGAACAAATGAATCAGTGTTCGATTCAGGTCAAAATTAGGTAATATTAAATAAAACTTCTATCATTTTTATCTTTTAAGTCTTCTTTGAAGAAAAAGAAAAAGGAGAAGAAAAAATGTAAGAGAAAATTATAAAGAACCAATAAAATGAAACCATGTGAGAGACCATAGATTAACAAGGCTGGCAAATTCACGTGTGCCCATATGGAGAAACCATTATTTTCTGCATTTCGCTGACCTTCTATTATTTAACAATTGCTCTATTACACAAACAATGGCCTCTGCACAAACCCCACTCCCTCCTAGGAAAAACCTAATAACAGATATCCTTCTTTAGTTTTTCAGTTTATGCAGATGTAAACTGCAAGCAACACAAAGGTCAAACGAACTCAGTTTCTCTCAACTTGGCAACACAGATCTACAAACTATACGTTGTGGCCAGGGCATTATTTTACAGCAGTATGTATCTCAGAATCCAACTTGAATTTAATTGCAGAGTAAATAGAAATAGGAAGATAATAACAGCAATAGAAGTACATTTCAACAAACACGTCAAGGATCGATCTCAGAAAGAGTCAAGGAGAATAGCAATACAATGAAGAAACAAATCCACATAATAACAAGAGTGCTCTCAGATTCTTATCGATATCAAGGGAAAGTACTTGCATGTTGGGAGACGTGCTAATGATAACAGTGGATATGTCATCCACTCGTTTGTATTACTCTTTTAACTATTCAAATTCAGAAAGATCATTCTTTCTAAAATGTTAGAGTCCCCATATCACTCCTTACTCAGACGGTTCCAACCCAGGATGCACGTTATTTAACTGTTGAAGCTACAAGTGATTCAAGTGCATTTAAAACTTCAAGAAAGGCAATAAAGAAAAAGCTTAAGCTTAAACATCAACGTCACTAGCACACACTAGATGTGAGTGTCATTTCAAAGGAAAACACTGATGTAGTACTTAGAATATGGAACCAGTCCCACCATTTAAACAGAAAGATAGACCAGCTAAAACCAAAACTTCAAAAAAATTTACCTTATTCAGTATTCTTAAGAGGATTCTTGGCCTTGAATTTTCCTACAGTGTTAATAAGACCTCTCAATATTAAACTCAACAAATCATAAGATTAAAAGGACAATGAGGAAAACAAAAACCCATTCTGAATCAACAAGAGCTGGTGGTATCACTCTCGAAAGCGCAATGAAAAGTGCAACACAGCTACTGGAAGTCCATCAAACAACCACATTGACTCCATCAGAGCAAGTCCAGGTCTATCTGCTGCCTAATCCTCGTCATTCTGGCTCTCATCTTTGGTCACCTTATCATGTCATCAATTCTCAGAATAGTAATAGCTGCTTCTGTAGCAAACTGGTAAGAATAACACCGTATTAGGAGTGACAAATACCTAAACCTCAGTAGATCAGCAGTCTAGTGTAGATTTACCCTGTATTATTTTTACTTTGCTCTCCATTGCAGGCTCAATCACTCCAGCTTCCAAGTTATTTCTTGAACAGTACCCTTTGCTAGGTCCAGTCCCATGCTGTATAATGCAAATAAAAACTGATTATGATAGCTCATGGGAAGGGACAGCAGGTACATTGATTAATAGCATCCATTCAGCTAACAGTGCTCAACATCCATCAAAAGAAAAGCAAGATGTGTAGACCTCAAACAATGTTAAAAGCAAAAGGCATAAGCTAGACATTTTCATTCTTGGGTAGAGGTGGACATGGGTAAATGCCTAAAGGGCAAGCTGATCACTTTTCTGATCCCTTTTATTAAATGTCATTTAAACATTTGGACCACTAATCTAGAATCTGAAAATTGGTCCAAACTGTAGATAGCACAAAAATTTGGGGCAAATAGTTAGCTCACGAACTATAAGCTGGTTAGTAAAGAATAATGGTCAACCCATTAGTAACCCGACCTTCCTTAGTATCAGCTAGGAACTTTCTTTCACTCTATCCATCAACCTTGAGAACTGCAGATGCTTAATGCCAGTGATGGGGTCTTGAGGGAGTTTGAGAAAGAGATGACCAGGACCAGCCAACCAACCAGAGGCACAATCTTGTGTAGTAAGAAAGCACTCATCTCATAGAAGTAGTCTCCGATGAATCTTACTCGAGGCAATCATCCATCCCTTCACTAATTGTCTTGGGAATGTTGAAATCAGACCCACAAGGATTTCCAGACAAAACCAACTACCAGATTCTTACGAAACTAAAACTTGAAACCCTAGTAACAAAAAGTATATACTTGAAAAGTATATCAGCTCAAGCAGTTCCTTGACCAAACGACACAGAGAAATACGGATTCCATTGAATACCTTGACAAATGCTTTTTATCTGCTTTGGTTTGTGCAAGGTAGTGACATGAACGTAGTTTAGATACCAAGTCGCTGGAATCTTTTGCAGCATTATTTGCAAGAACCTGCACCAGAAGAAATTCACCAAAATTGATCATAGAACATATAAGTGGTACAACAGCATCAACCATTTTTGTTATATACAACCAGCAAGAACCTTTGGTATGACAAGTAAAGATTCAGCAAATTGTGCAATAGCCAGCTGCTCCCTTGACCCAAGAGTAGTCGCTAGGTACTCCAAGTAGACACATAAAGTACCAACAGCTCCACCACCAGCAACGACCTGTTTTACCGTACACAATCTGATCAGACATTTATACTTGCACAAAATTTCACTGCTTCTTACTTAGCCAAGAAAAAATGGAGATTATGGTAGTAAATTTCCTCCATGGCCAAATCAAAACACTGGGTGCTGGAAGAAATCCACAAGCAACTAGCAGTAAAATTGGTTGTACAGTTCTTGTCGAAGTTATAAGGTCATTGAAGTACCAGACACTGCTATACTATTTATGATATGTGGAGTTACAACTTTCAGAATTTTCATCATAGCTTTTTTTACTCTTGTATTTTTCCAACCTGTTTTGAAAACGCTCTTTTGAGCCGAGGATCATTGTGAAACAGTCTCTACCTACAAGGTTGGTAAGGTCTGCATACGCCACCGCCCTCCTCGGACCCCACTTGAGGGGCCCACTGGGTATGTTGTTGTTGGAGTTACACCACTTAATCATGCTCAATGACACTAGTACATTAGTTCATCAAACAAGGCTAACTGATAACCTACACCTATTATAGATCTGAACATGGTCTAGCAAGTACAAGAGAATAAGCTTCCTACAGCAGCCTATAAAACCTTGACGCCCTAACATAACCTGTTATCTGTATAATTTACATCAAAGTAAACAGCAACTGCATTTAGTAGTAGAGTTGGTGGATATAGGGACTTACAGTTGTTGACTCTAGTGTTCTCTTCACAATGCATAAAGCATCATGGAGGGCCCTCTCCATCTCATCAAGCATAAAGTCATTTGCACCTCTAAGTATTAATGAAACCTGATAAAGAAGCAGATCAATCCATATTCCTAACCTTTGATTTTCAACACAAACCTCATTTTTAAAGAAAAGAAACATCCCCAAGAGCCACAACATTTTTATCAGTTTCTCAACTATTTGCAGTTTTAAACAAGTAATCAGCACAGATAGAATAAACTCAAAATTCAGTGCAACTACATACCGAACTTCAGGTTTTGGTTCCTTTAACCATAATCACATCATCATCAGCACACCCTCCACTACCTCACGGCATGTCCAAGAAATGATGGTTCAAAAGTTTCTTCTCCTTCCATATCAGCAAATGTTGAGACCTGTATTGCACAATACATGGGCACAAGCCATGTCCCCAAAAATGATTATGCTAGTAATTACCAAAAAACAGCATCATTATATGCCCAAAATTGTCGCCACCAGGGGTGTTCATGGTTTAGTTTGATCGTGGTTTTTGATTAAAATCAAAACCAAACCAATTTTGTTAGTTTTTAATTTCTCAAAATCAAACCAAATATTGGTTTGGTTCTTTGTCAGTTTGTCTGATTTTCCAATTTATATTAGCTAATTATAAATTGATAATAGTAAAATAACATAGACATGGTGAAAAATTAGGAATCGAAAAATTTCGCTCTACTATGACAAGAAGAATGTATCTAAATCTTTTAATATTTTTCAACACTATTCCCAAACTTAGCTATGTTTAAATTGTACAATCCAAATGCAAAGTAGAGGTTCTTCCAATTTCATATGTATGATATCCACACAGAAATAATATACAACTTTAAATAGAATGGTCAACCCTTCAAAAAATTAAAGGCAAATGATTGAAGAGTAGATGGATGCCTTAGCAAAAAATTAAAAATCAACAATAAACACACCATATCGACTTATAGCCTGTTTGGCCAAGCCTTGGGAGGTCAAAAGTGCTTATTTGTTCTAAA
This sequence comes from Datura stramonium, assembly GCA_018107945.1. NCBI lineage: Eukaryota > Viridiplantae > Streptophyta > Magnoliopsida > Solanales > Solanaceae > Datura > Datura stramonium. The sequence continues at coordinate 35,038 of JACEIK010003914.1, forward strand.
AAGTGCTTATTTAAAAAAATGAGGTTTCACAACTTTTGGGAGTAGCAGAAATTGTTTTTTCAAAAGCTAAAAAAAGTGTCTCACAAAGTGCTTATTTGAAAAGCACTTTTAAGAAAAATACACTTAGAAGCACTTTTAAGAAAAAGACACTTAGAAGCACTTTTCAAAATTTAGCCAAACACTAGTTGCTGCTCAAAGTGTTTTAAATTTATTGGTCAAACACAAACTGCCTCTCACCAAAAGTACGTTTTTAATAAGCACTTACCAAAATAAGTTGATTTTAGAAGCTTGGCCAAACAAGCTATTAGAGTGTGGGTTTGGACATTTTTTAAGAAATAAAATTTGAAAGTGTTGTAGTGCATGTGAAATAAAGTATACTAAAACCAAATTAATGATTAAAAGGTATAAAATATTTAATTAAACAATTCAACAGTTAAGGATTTTAATAGTTTTAACTTTAATTAATAATTAAAAAATTTATGTATAAAATTTATCAGTCTTCGGCTTGATTATTTCTTCGATTTTTTTAGTAGAACCAAAACTAAAACCACATATTATCGTGTTTTTAAATTCTGTGCCAAACCAAACCAAATGACAATTTTTTTAATCGGTTTGGTTTTGTTTTTCACCAAACCATGAACACCCTTAGTCGCCACTATCCTACTCATATATTGCCTATCTTTGGTCCTGCAACCACCTGCTGGGGGGCCAGCAGTCACTTCAAAGAGGAGACAACTTATATTCTGCTTTCACAAGGTAAGAGACCGAATGTCCTCCCAATTCGACTCCAGTTACTCCAACAATTGCGAAACCAAGTAAATAAACTCACTGAAAGTTGCTTCTATCCATTCTTCTTGATCCTAAGATCCTAACTCCATTCAAGTAGAAATCTCTAATCTTTTTGTCCTTCATATGACACTCCTTGTTCATCTAAAATTATCAAAGCTAAGACAGTTCCATAGAGCAAGCCTGTTACAGGGTCTCTTTCGGCAATGGGCGGGTTTGTTGGGGGGTATCTATACTATGATATCCCTTTGTACATAATTCTCTGTACTTAGAGTTATGTTAATGGTATAATACCTTTCTCAAAATAAAAGTCTATTGCGAATTACGTGACAGAACTCTCCATAAAATTGTATCCCTTTAGACAATCATGATCTTGAAAAACTGCATGTTAAGACTAGGTATCACCAAGTCTTTTCCTCTCTGATTAGTACAACCTTAACTTCCTACAAAGATTAAAAAGAACTTTGAAACAGCAACCATTTGCCCCAGTTGGAAGAGCACTCCATGTCAAACCAAGAAGTTGGGAATTTGAGACAGAGAGCAAAGTGGGAAAGAGCCAATTCCGATCACTGGGTAGGGGGTAGGAATTGCCATGACCCGAAAATAATAAAACAGAAGAATCTTCCCAGAGTGTCTAGTGAACATACACAGTACTGTGCTGGTTGCCTTGGCAACATGGCGCAAATCATCTTTGCGTACACGTCTAACCGCAATGGCACCAGCTTCCACAAAGTACTGAAACAGGAAATATGAAATTAGATCATACTGCACCAGCTTCTACAATCACACTTTAGACAGAAGCGCAAGAAGCAAACGAAGTAACCAAGATGGAATTTGTCTAAAAGAGACAAGTTATGACAGATATCAATGTTGCTAGTTGTACAACCTATCAAAACAAACCCTACCATGACGCTACGTGTACATCCACAACAAGAGCTAATTTTTTTAACTTTTTAGTTTTTCTGTAAGGCAAATAATTTATTAAAGGGCTAAATTTTATATCAGCACCAGAAGAGCTAAATTGTTTGCAACATCACACCAAAAGCTACCAGTGATTCAACATTGCAATATAGCTGCTTGTTTTTTTTATGACGGGGTGTCCGTGCTGGGGCTTGTGAACACATTGACTATTCCACCAAGTACCTACTACCTCCCACTAGCATAGGCACCGAGTAACTCTGGTACCTACCTCTTCCCACGGAGCACAAAACGAGCACCCGTGCTCACTCAAGAGCCTGTTCGATAGCTTTTTACTTATGGCTTATAAGTCAAGCGCCATAAGTTAGAATTTGTAACTTATGCTTTTGACTTATTTTTGTTCTTTTACCTTAAAAATAAGGCTTATGAACTTCTTAATTTATCCAAACACTATAGAACTGCTTAAAAGCTGTTTTGGCTTAAAAGCACTTAAAATAAGCCAATCCAAACAGGTTTCTAAGGCTTCTGCAGATGGGAAAATCACCTAATGTTTTTTGCTTCTGCTGCGATATAAACTTGAGACCTCAAATAAATCTCATTGACCACACAATTGGGTGCATGCATCTAAGCTGATTGTAACGGTACTGGCACAATAAGGGTACCAGTTATCAAGAATGTGCCAGGGAAGATTAAGAGATTTCAAGGAAATTTCAGTATGAGCTTAGGTAGAGGAACTCATTCTCAACAGAGTACAGCATTTGGAAAGAGTGCACCAAAACCACATGGAGAGCAACAACTAAAGTTAGCGGCTTGCCTCAGCGCCATGTCATCAATTCCTTTTGAAGTCAAGATGACATTGGCTCCCGCACTCAAAAGTTTCTGAATCCGTTCTTTTGTCATATCAGCTTCTCTGTAAAAATAAATTTACATTAGGCAGAATTACAACATGCTTCATTAGTTTAACCAATATGTTGCAAAAAATAGAAACAGAGTGTCATCAATTATCCCAGGTGATATAAACAAAACAGCCTTGTGGTAAGCATTAGAGACAACAGGGTTATGTCAAAAAACAACAGCCTCGGCCTCATCTCTCATTCAGTACCAGCAATAAGATACCCAATGTACTCTGTGGTAAGAAGTCTAATACTCGACGTATATAAAATGTCACATACATGTAGGAATCCACATCAATCATGAAGCAAATATTCTAAAACTCAAGGCTCCCGATAACATTTCTGGCAACAAAATTTTCCAGCACCAATCATGGCTATACATAGCAAATATTAGCTATTTCTTTGGTTTCAGTTACGATAACTTGACAAGTACAAAGATGTTTTGATGCTAACACATTGATAGCAACAGAAGAGACAGAATGCTCCATTTAAAATATCACCTTGGCTTAATCCTCTCAAGCCTCGAGGATCAGTTACCAACACTTGAACACCCATCTGCATTTTTGTCTTTTGAAGATTGAAGTCAAGACAAGCAATCCGTGCTGGCGCAACTCCCTAGAGGCATTCCTGGGCAGCACGGCCAGTATTCAGCGCATAACCCTTCAATAGATAGCTATCCTTTGCACTTTTCCCATGTGCTTTAAGTAAATTAATACCCTGGGTAGAAATAAAGTTTGATTTGTATAGTGCTTGATCTAGATGTCAAACAATCTAGGAATCTACAATCAAACTACACAAACTAGGCTTACCAAATTCAAAATTGTTCTAATGTGCTTCAGATTAACAAAATTATAGAGATCTTCCAAATTATCAGAACAAGTTTTCTTGAATGAACAACTCACCTTGATAGGATATTTGATTTCACCCCTAACATTAGTCATCTTGACTGCCTGTACTGCTTCAACAACCTATAAATACACCAATGGCTAAAGAATTATGGTACCTGAGAATGATATTTCACAAAAGATATGGATACAAAAGGTCTCTTCGAAAGCAAAAAGGCTTTTGGTTGTATAATTTAGGTGGGCATATATGATAAAAGTTTTGACATTAGAGAAGGAATAGCAACGAAAAAAGATCTTCAAATGTTGACCTTACATAAGTATGAAAAATTGTGCAGGGAACAAACATACAATTGTCAAGCAAGACATACAATTGTTAAGCAAGCATAGTCAGGGCCCTATTAGCCACACACAAAAAAACAAAAATCATACTTTTTTAGGGATTTAAATAGAAGTTAGCTAAAAAAGGTCAAGTTGCTATCCACATAATTCCAGAAACGGAAGTGATGAGACGTACATCTTGAGAAAATTATGGTGAAAGGGAAAAGGAAAAAGGGAGCAGCTTTTTTCCAATAATCATTATCTTAATTATGCCGACTCAAATGGGACAAGAAATGAATATTAGGTAGCTATGACATTTCAAAAGACTAGAGACGATCTTTTACTGCAGGAAGTTTAGTAGAGTTTAGGCCCACTTCACCCCTTAAAAGCATCACAAACAACTGAAAAAGAATTACCCCCTGGTGTTCCTTTCTTTCCCCATCAAATACCACACTAATTATAAGGGGCAAAGTATGAAATGTATTAGCCAGAAAGCATATATATGAGGAGTTCAGGAATTAATTGCCTAAACGCCGCAATATCTAAGAGACACTGAGCCGTGGTTCAGACTAAAGCATACAAAAGCAGGTACTAAAACCAAACCATAATATAACACATCCATGGGTTATAATGTTCTGCGTATGGAGATTGCACAAGGATCGTCAGATTAAGGTCTCACAAAAGTTAGTGGCTTTCTTTGTTAGCAGTGCACAATAAGATTTTTCTTATTGTTTGAACTTTGATGTACCCCCCTCCCGTTGAATAATGACAAGGCTCAGAGCAATATTAATGAACTTGATCTGAATAATCAAAAAACTTATCCTTGGGTTTTTACCAAAAATGGGCACAGTTGATCCAAGATAACCCACTCTACGACCACCATACCATATTAGCGAAGAAGTCACTATCATCTGCTATCAACTTTGATGACATGCTTGTCTTGGCACAGTTAACAAGAGAATCTTTTCCAAGCTTATCGAATTCGAAAAACCAGTGGACAAAAAACTGATAAGATCATCAACTGCATAAACATAGTTGTCAAAAGTGAAAAGCTACCAAACACACCAAGGTCTGCAGGTTTAAGCGCAGCGCAATTAAGTATATAAGTTTTATATCAATAAAAGGCTTTAATAAAGAATAAAATAAAACATATATACGCCATAACGCTATCACAAATAAATATATATAATTATAAACACAAAAATAACTATCTAAGACATAAGAACTGAAGAAACAAAACCAATAAGTCATCAAAATTTATGAAGTAAAAACACATAAACTAAGTTAACCTTGGCGTTTGCACTAAAGCACTACGTAAGCAAGGCAAACATCAGCCTAAGGTTCATAATGCAGTAGATAGAAAACCTTCTACACGGTTTCAACCTGATAGGATAAGGGATTAAACTGGCTCTTACACCTTAGCAATGACATAAATCACGAGACACTCAAAATTGCAAGTGCAATCTCGTATTTACAGTTTTTAGGGATGAGACTCTAACTTATATTCATAAATTCAATACAATATCCTTTACTTATAAGGTCCGCAAGGTATATTCTACAGTTCAAAGATAATGCAAGCTAGATTAGTATTTGAACGAACTACTTCATGTGTGGCAGACACATCAGCATAATACACACATGAAGGCCAAATACCAGGAATCAATACCTTAACAGCCAATTTTTCTTCAACGTATTTGCATGCTTCCCTCATTGCTAGCTGCCAGAAACAAGTGCAGTATAATATTAGAAAGGCTCTGTTTTTTGGAATCGCAAAAAAAAAAAGGATTTTCATTATTCTTAGTGCAGATAGTTACCCTATATCCACTGATTATCGAAGTGGATGAATTTGTGCCTCACCAACTCATTTGCTCCTGCAAAATTAACACAGGAATATCAACCAAAACAGTGAACACCAACGGCTTGAATTGAAAATACTTAGAGAAGTTTCTGCATTGCAATAGATCAGCAAGAATACCTTAAGCAATTCTGCCGCTATAATAACAACTGAGGTTGTTCCATCACCAAACTCTCGATCTTGGAGTTCAGCCAACTCAACAAGAACCTGTGAGATGCACATAAGGCTCATAACCTTTTCAAAGAGTTTATACATTATGCCTGGAGTGCGAGAATATAGAAGGTTCATGTGGTTACCTTGGCAGCTGGATGCTCAACTTCTAACATCCTCAGAATTGTAGCAATCATCATTAGTAATTACGTAACATCACCAATATCATCAACAAGCATCTGAGATTCATAGTAATACCAGCGAGTCAACAATCAATTATTCGACTCATTCAAACACCAAATATATGGAAAATCACTCAAAATGTTGAACTCAAAACCATTTTATTCTTTTTCATTAATAAGCCAGATCCATTAATCATCTCCGGAATTGTTCTAGCCAATGGATATGTGCATCAAATATTTTTTGTAAGAGACAGAAATGAGAAATTTTGAGGTGGTGACCGACTCCAGCTCCTAGATTAACAGGACAAATAAAAATATAATGGGTGACAAGATAATTGATTCAATGAATTTAAGTAATAAGTACAATCTGATTCATATTTTAAGACAAGAAAAAAGTTTTTAAGTGCACATACATCCTGTTCAATGTCAAATATAATTAAATTAGGTTGGTAAATGATTATCCAGCCTTAGTATTTAAAATTAAAATCCATCTTCAGATTACAAAAATAAGCTTACTCCTGATGTCCAAGGTCAAGATTGAGCACAGAGCAGGGATTATTTGCCAAGAATTTATGCCACTCGGTCAAACTCTGGTACACACAGTTTTTGGAAATACATGTTTAAGAGCATCATTCTATCAGCTATTATGATTGTCATAAATCAGGGCATTAGGCTTCAGCTTTGATTCTAAACTCATTGTTAGCTCACCAACTCACTTGCTAACCTAGTGCCAATGATTATAAACTGAAATGCGCTTGAACAGAATCCAAACTCCTACCAGGCTGCACCTGTCTTAGAAAATATGCTCACTTACCTTCGTTGTTTCTCATCCCAAATCATTCACGTAAAAAGACAAACAGATTTGCTACAAAACAGCAACCCAAGAGGCTGTCCAGAAAGCTCAAGATTTCACATAAACTTCTCTAAATTGCTCTGCAGATTTATCCTTAATTATGAATATGCTAGTTAGCTCTCATTTAAGCATCCATATATTCTATTTTGCAGAGCAAAATGGGAAGTGATAGCAGCAGAGAAGACTACTGCCATAATGCAACAAGTCAGATAAGACAGAAAATAGCAAATTACACTGACAAGTCTAGTTTCCATCGCCCAAACTAGTAGGCATAGGCTATATGAATCACTAATATTCCATTCCACTGAATTTGAGCCTGTTTCATCTGAATACACAATAATTTTTCTTTAAAATGAGAAATTTCACAGATAAACATCTCAAAACCCTAGGTATGAACATCCTCCTAAACAGGCAACATATATAACCACAAGAGAAAAAGTTTGTAACGTTGACAAGTAACGCAAGCCGGATGCAGATACACTTCTTCAACAACAATTACTAGTAGTGTAGAATACACTACGAGTACATAAACAGATACAAAAGAAAAGTAGGAAAAGGAGAAACGAACCTTGTCAAGGCCAACAGGTCCAAGCGAAGATTTGACAATGTTACTACTGCTTGACATGCAGTCACTGAAATCCCAAAATACAACACACAATCACTACTTCACTAAGTAGAAAGAGAAAAGTAATACATGTATAAGCGAAAAAAAGGCAGGAGATTGGACGGTACCATTTTGGGTGCGAACATCCTGACCGGACTGGCGGTCGCCGGAAATATCAAGTATTTGTGCTGAATACGCCATTTCCGACTGTATATCTGGCTGGAAAAGGGGATGAGAATGTTGGGAACGTGAGGAGATCGGCTAACGAGAAACCCTAGATCGGGTTATGGAATGAAGAACGAGCGCAGATTCTCGAAGTATGCGAAAGCCTTATGTACTGGGAATGTTCATAATAAAATGGGGAGGAGCAAAGTGGGACTACTGCTCGTTCAAGAGGGTTTTAGGTTTGTGCCCTTGGGCGTGTTTGGAAAGCTGCAGAAATTGAAATTAAGTATAATTGTTTATTTGGTCAAAAATTTGTTAGGTTAAAATGGGTTAACATAAATTGATAATATTTCTCAACTTATTCATATTTCATCCGGATAAAAATGATTGAGTAATAAATGAGTTGGGTAAAGACATATTTACCCATATTTTCATGAACAAATATACTCTATTTTAGAATTCAATATCGAAAATAGTTTTTTTTTTTTTTTTAAGCGAGAATGTTGAAAATACTATTTAGTTTTATTGTATAATAAAAGTCATAAGTTTTTTCTATAACCTTTCAGTATAAAAATATGTAATAACAAGGGAAATAATATTTATCACTAGATTTCAAAATAAAGAAAATTTACAAGTTAGGAGTAAAACGTGTTTAATGAATTTTAAGAAATATCAATACTAATACATGATTTAAAATATTTATAAATCATTTATAAGGGTGTTCTTGGTAAGAAAAAATATTTTAAAAATATTTTTCAATTTTCTCATGTTTAGTTAATTTAAAGGTTTTGAATTTTTGTTTTTGCAAATTGACTTATTTTCCTCGAATTTAAGGAAAATGACTTTCCTACATAAAATTAAGAAATATTTTTCAAAATTTGATCGCCGATATCGACTTCATCCCACACCCGACCTAGGACTCAAGTCTCGTCCCCGACCAGAAACCTGTAGCTCTGGATCCTAATCTCGACTCAACTCTACGCACGACCGACCTAAGACCCAAGTCTCGTCCTCTCGATCTCGAAACCCGACTCTCAACTTCTAATCTCGGCTTCAACCTCGACCCCGACCCCAACCCTGATCCCTGACATCAACCCCGAGCCCAGACCTGACCACAGACCTAAACTCGACCCAACCTCCAACCCCGACCTCACACTCCCGACCCTCACCGCCGATTCCGACACCCGACCTCGACCCTGATCTCGACCTAACCCTAACCTCCAACCTTAAACCCGACCTCGACCCCAAATCCGTCCTCGACCTTGACTCCTACCCCGATCCCGATCTCAACCCCTACTCCGACTCCCAATCCACCACCGATCCCGACTTTGACTCCCGACCTCGACTTTGGATCTCCCGACCTATACAAGATTTCTTTAATTTCTTCATTTTTGCTTTTTATTTTATTTTTTGTTCTTATTGTATTAATTTTTTTTTAAAAATATTTTTTCTATCACTTTTTATTTCAATCATAATTTAATTTCCAATTTCATATAACTGACTATCTCAAATGTTTTTTTTGTTTTTTTAATTATTTGATTTTATTTTGTTATTTTAATTAAAGTATTATGGCCTTATTATTGAATAAAGTCACAAACTTATGTTTTCCTTTCTTCCGAACTATATTTACTTAAGTTATGTTAGAACTTATTTTATTTTATGTTATGTTGAAATTTGACATAAGAGTTGTATTAACTTTTTTAAAAAATGAATTCATGTTATATTTTTTGCTCTGGCTTATTCCTCTTGTAGTGATTGACTTTTGTTATTTTATTTTGCATGTCATTCATCTTTCAGTTATACTTAATAAATTATTTTTAATCAAATATTTGAATAATTTTATGAAATTATATTTATAATAATTTTTGTCAAATATGTATATTGTGATGCTATTAAAAAATGTGTACTTTTTTTGTAACTAATTAAATTAAAATATTAAAAAAACAAAAAAAACATTTGAGATAGTCAGTTATATGAAATTGGAAATTAAATTATGATTGAAATAAAAAGTGATAGAAAAAATATTTTTAAATTATTAATTTTAAATTTTTAATAATTAATTTTCATATTAAAAATATAATCTAACCGTAATTACACTTGTACAACTAAACAGTACGCCGTAATTACACTGTACTATATTATGACAAACAAAATAGGTCATTGTAATAGTAATATATTGTAAACTACTGAATCGTATTAATACCTGATAATTACATCAATTTCAATCATCAAGTAGCTTCAAATATATCATAAAACCTATTTGAAAAGTAACTATGTAATTAGATATAACATTATATAATTTGGCAATATAATTGATGTAATTGAAGGGCAGTAATCACCTTCAATTAGATGGTGTATTACATGTTTACACTATAAGTTATTTTTAAATTTTATTTCATTTTCATTTCTCGTTATTTTAGTTTTATTTCTTATAATTTATTTTATTTTTTTAGAATTTTAATTTTATGGATTTTTTTTGTATTTTGGAATTTTTTAAAAAAATAATTTCAACAGTGAATATTTATTATAGTTGTGTTATTAATTTATTTTTTCAAATTATATCTTCTAATTTTAGAAAGAATGACTTATTAACAACTTGGTTTATATTTTCGAATAACGTTGTTAGTATTTAATTTCACTGTTTAATAAAATTATAAATTTATAATTTTTTTGAATTATCTATACTTAAATTATGTTGAACCATTTTATATCCTATTTAAATTTGATATAAGAGTATTATGTTATTTTTAAAAAAAAAATTAAATTTGTGTTATATTTTTCGAGTTCAATTGATTTATTTTAGTTGTATTGATTTTTTATTTTACATTCATGCTCTTCATTTTTTAACAAAAAATGAATTGTTAGATTACTTTGGTTATAATAGAGTATTATAATTGCGAAGATTGGATTTTTCTTTTTCTAATATGCTTACATGATATTTTTATAAAATGTGTGCTACGCTTTACTACTCAAATTAATTGAAATATAGTTATATATATATAACTAATTAATATTATATTCTTAAAATAATATATTTTTGAATACCTAATTTATAATATTTATAAAGGCACTTATTTGTCAAACATATTTTACTTTTAGATATTAAATTTTATTTTTAAAAAATTGAATATAATTTGGAATTACGCTTGTGCATTCAAACAATACATTTGTAGTTACATTGTAATCACGTCATGACGAACAAAACGATCATCATAATTATTATACTTTGTAGTCAACTAAATTGTGTAATTACTATACACCAATTTCAATCATACAATGGTTTTTCAAACAGACCATTTAAAGATATGTTCTTTATTACCTCTCGATATTCGATATCCGTTTCGGAGTTCGATTAGCTTGAATTCATATTAGAAAGTTTTATATTGGAAGTAAAACACTTCCTACGAAAGATAGCTTCATACCTCGCACTCGAATCTGAAATTTCGATTAAAAGATTTACCACTCTACTGTAATTTTAATAATACTTAAAAGATACTCTACTAATATTAAAAACTTATATGAAATGTTTAGATCAAATTAATTAACATATAAAATATATATGTATTGAATTTTTATTATTTAATCAATAATTAAATAGTATATATTTTACTTTATTAAATTACTTAATTTTATGATAAATTAACAAATCAGGTGTGATGGGAGTATCTTACCTCATTGCGTTTTTTTTTAATTAATTAATCATTTTTATATATTGATCAGTGAGTCATAATGAGTTTTTGGAGGTTAATTTTTTTAAAAAAAACCAAAATTAACAAATATTGAAACTTTTTTTTTAAAAAAACAGAAAAACTAAAAAAAATAAAAAGTTATTTTTTAAAAAATTAAAATAAAATAGATTTTCTTGAAAATATTTTAAAAGCACTTTCAAAAACATACTTGTGGGAAGCACTTTCAAAAAAACTAATTAAAAAGTAATTAAAACAACAATTAAATTTATGATTAAAAATATAATAATGATATATTAAAGCTTTAATTTTTAAAAATATTTTTAATATTTTTAATTTATTTCAATCATAATTTAATTTCCAATTTCATATAACTGACTATCTCAAATGTTTTTTTTGTTTTTTTAATTTAATATTGTAATTAGATTATGATAAACAAACACCTATAATAATAATTATTATATTGCATGCTTATTAGACCGTGCAATTACTACTCCGATAATTATATCAATTTTTTAATTACATAATGACTTTTCTTTTCTTAGGGGGATTTAACTATGTAAATTAAATATTATTCATTTTGTTTAAAAAATTTAAAATTTTAGTTGGAGTTATGTTCGGTCATACTTTTTGCAAGAATATTTAGAATTTGAATGTATTTTTTCTAAATATGGTTTATACATTTTTAAAAACTAGCAAAATTATCTAACTTGATTAATTTATCTAAAACATACAATCAAATCTATTTTAAAAAAGTAATATCTCAAAATAGATAGTCACATAATGTTTGTGGACAACAAAATTTGCGTTAAAAAATAGTAATCAAGACGAAAAAATATGGCAACAATTGTAGTATTTTATTTCAAATATGAGTGTTACAATCTCTATGAATCCCTCTTATTCTTCTTTTCTAATATTTATTCAAGGGCTTTTGAGCTTGATCTTGAACATGATGGATTTGAGAGCTTGATTTATATTTGAATTCAAGAGTTTGAAGCTTGATCTTGAATCCGATGAATTTGTTCTTGATTTGTATTTGAATTCAAGGATTTGAGCTTGATCTTAAATCTGGTGGATTTGATCTTGACTTGTACTTGAAATTCAAGGGCTTGAAGCTCGATCTTGAATCTGGTGGTCTTGAATCTTGATTTTGACTTGTCTTTGAATTCAAGGGATTTTGAATTTGATCTTGAATTTGATGGTCTTGATCTTGATTTATATTCAAATTCAAGGACTTGGTGCTTGTTCTTGGAATTCTCTTCATCTTGACCTTGAAACTTGGTAGAGAAATGTTTCAGTTCTTGAATGCTTATGGCTTATAGAGAACCGCAGTACTGGATCTACGAGCTCCTCTAGTTTGTTGTTTTAATCTGTGTCACTTTTCCGAATTATGAGACCTCTATTTATAGTCGTGAGGATAGAATAGCTGTGATAAGGATGAACTTCTTTCAACTAATCGCATTTAAGTTGACATGACGATACTTGATTGGTCTAACATGTCACTTATACACATGATGCATTTTCATTGATCTTTAATTTGACTAGACATGTTGTGTCTATAACACCCCAAGAATCCTTAAGATCAAACCTAAGGACTGAAACGGAGAAAACAGGGAAACTTGCACGTCACAAACTGTTATTGGGTGACTCAAGCCAAGTGACTAGGGTCTTTATGTGAAACTATGAAAATGTTGGTGAAAACTTGCCTAGAGAGTCATAACGAGGGCGAAGTGATCTGTTAAGTGTCACGATGAATTGTTAAGTGTAGGTACCAAAGACTAGGAAAGTTGTAAAAAATGGCCAAAGTGGCAACAAATCGGGTGACGCACCCTCGTCAAGTGTCCTAACGAAGTCGTTGGGTCACCCATTGGGACTGCCAGGTATTTTTCCACTGAGTTATTAAGGGTGTTTTTCTAATTTTCTGTTCCTAACTTCTTAAACTTTGTCGCTTTTAAGCTCCTAAAAGGGTGTTCTAAGGATTATCTTCATCCTAAACCCCTCAATCTACTTTTAACACTTATTTGGAAAGATAAAATCCCTGCCAAGATTATGGTTCTTCATCAAGTTCCTCAAATTCTTCTTGGGCTTTCAAGGCAAGTTACAGGGAATCATCTACCCAGGTACGTAGCGCTATAAATGAGGGTTTTCCACCCTCGTGCCCTTCCCTAGTTGAATTCATGATCCCTCCTCTCATGTCTAATTTTCCAAAATCTAGAGCTAAACCTATTAGGGATGAATTCTCTCACGTTCTTCCATGAAATAACTCTCCTTGTAATTCAATTTATGTCTTATGATTATGACTACATGTCCTTATCAAATCCTCATAAATCTATGACTTCAAGTTTCAAGCATGAATTTATAAACTTCTAAAACCCAAATTGATTGAAAACTCTATGATCCTCTTATGATTTCAAGCTATGAATTATGAATATGATGCATGTTTTCAATTAGAATTCCTCATGGACCCATGAATTACAAGATACAATGATTTTACCCCATTATGCATGTTTTTCACGAAATTCAAGTCTATATATCATGATTCATTACCTATTTTTTTAAAATTATTTTCATGGCTAGCTCATGTATGTTAACATGTTATGAATTTCATGATTTAAACTAGCCATGTAAATTCATGTTTCATGATTATGATATGAGCACTATATATTTTTCGAGAGTAGTATTTAACACCGAGTAGGCTGGGTTCCAGCGTACCCAGATCCCAGAATTACGTGCCAATGTAACCATGGTGGGGTCCTCCACGAGAGTGTCTCTCATGCCCGAATGAGCCACGCATGAGTGATATCACGTTTTCATGATCTTTACTCTTTTGGTAAGGTATTGACACCCTTCCGACCAGGGTCTTACAAGTCAGTCTCCATGTATGCTCACGTGGGGTATGTCGGTTATAAGAATCTTCCCTTAGGGATTGGCGACTTACCCATTCCGCGGACTTTGGCACCGGACGCCCCAAAATAGGGACTATCTGCAAGTTCAATATTGTTCCTTCGTTTTCTGTAATATATATATATATATATATATATTCATGATCACAATTTATGATTTTATGACTTATGATGATCGATGCACGGTATAGCTAAAATTTTAGCAAGTATGTTCAAGATTAGAAGAAATAAAAATGAAATTTTTTATGAGTAGGTTCAATGTCGTCTTGATCAACTTAGCGACTCTGACATGAATAATCTCAACATATATTTTTATTAAATATAAACAATCGAGAAATTTCAGGTTTTTAAGGTTTCACTTTTAGCAAGAAAAGACTACTATATAAAGTGAATTACTGACTGACGACTAAATGGATCTAGATGTACACTAAATATAAATCACACTCAAAGAAAAAATTAGTGATTTATCAATTTTAAATTTAAACGTGTAAAGTTACTTTTCAATTTGCTTTTTCGTCATATTTTCAGTAACATCTCAAATTATATATTTGACGTTTATCTATATTATAAAGCACAAATTAAAAGCAATATATTAACCAGTTTTCCTTACCCTTGTAAGTGTATCTTATGTTAAAAATTATAAATATAATTTATATCTATATAGTTATGATTTACATTTCAAAAAATAAATAATTTATTTATTTAAATAATTTATATTGGATAAATAATAATATTAAGGAGCTTGACAACATTTACGAATTTTATATGAACTAAATTTAACTACTATTTAAGTTTATTTTAATAAAAAAATTGGGATAATAGTTAGCTCTTCAAATAATTATATTTTTCAAGTTAATTTGGGAGAAAAAATTAAAAACAAAAAAAATTGGAGAAAAGCAGAATATACCTAAAAAGAGTAGAAAAAACACAATATGCCTAAAAGAGGGGGGTGGGGATCATTGAAAAAGATATCCAATTTCAAAATTGGTCAAAATAAAACAAGAAAATAGTTGTTGCAATAGTAACGTCCTAGATTCGAACTCCGTTGATAGCCAGCCGTCTTTGAAGACTTTTTACCACCGTGCCCGAGAATTCCTTGTTTTGAGGGTGTTCAATCTAAATATATACTCCATAAAAATAGAATTTGACTCTTATATATAGTGCAATTCTTCCGACGAAGGGTATTCAGTTGACAAACCTTATCTAGCCGTATCTTCCCTGATGATGAGGTGGCTCGAAAATATGTTTTACGAGTTTTTACTTATGAACTCGCCATGATCATTCTTACATTATAATTTTGCAAACCTTGGGCCTTCATGTTCATTTTATGATTTAAATCTCATGTTTTATACGAATTTATACTCATGATCTCTCTTGTACTGTTTTACTAGCATGTTTTACTCACTCTACATACTTAGTACATTTAACGACCACCACATACTTCTATGCTATATCTTTTCATGATATAGATTCGGTGACCAGTCTCAGCCTCAATGTTAGTACCGCTCCCACAGCAGTCCAACCCAGTTCTTGTTTTCGGTGTGTCCTCATCTTCCGAGGATGTCTATAAGTTATTGATGTTATGTTCCTGCTTAGTTTCTGCATTTAGAGAGCTGGTTGAGGATGTTGTTCCATTAGCTCATCATATGGTCAAAGGCTTTTCAGACAGTGTGTTAGGTGACTCAGCATTGTAGACTTATTGTCTCTGTTTTATGCTCTATGATATATTAAAACTTCCGCTTATCTCATGTTATGTTTCATTTCCGCTTAGATGTGCTCTCTTCACGCTATGTATGTGCTTATGGGTCGCTTGGAACCCTTTATGGTTCTAGGATCTGTGTCGCGTCCAGGGTCCAGCTCGTCGTGACAGTGTCACTTTGACATGTGACATAATTCTATTGGCTCTTTTATTTGACTTGGCGCGACACGTCACTTGACATGTGACACCAATTTGGGTCTCTATGATAAGACGACATCTTGGGCTCAAGAAATGGGCTCATCATTTGTTGCCCGACATTTAATGGACTAGCTCAAAGAAATTGACCATTAATTAAATTCACATTTATTGAATTTAAATAATTAGTCCAATTATATTAATCCATAATATTTATTTTGAATAATATCTTGAATTTTAATATAATTCAAATTTCTTACGGATTTTAAATTTGATAAAATATAACCGTCTACAATGCTATGATTATATCCACGTGATACCTAGTACATCCATAACATGTGACTAATCAAATGTTGATGAATTTATGTGAAATCAAGAGTGGACATAAACAAGTGAATAATTATATTAAGGAATCCATATATGAAGGCTATTAGTGTTAAGCCAAAACTTTAGGTCAGGAAAAGCCTTAAAACAAAAGTTCAAGCCAAAAGAATGCTTTTGGGGGAGAGTTACTCAAGTGATCCAGCATACTCCATAACTTTGAATGAGAATATCTCCCAGTATATGATGATTTTAAAGAGTGTACTATCTATCAAATAAATTAAAAGTTTTTGGGTTTAGTTTCCAACAAAATAAACCGCCATTAATCTGAGCTCTACATTAAGAGTTTTGTGAGTTTGAAGAAGATATTGTCGACAAGATTTCTGCTTACGATCAAGTTACATGTTTATAATTCAAGTTGCACCGACGAGATTAAATGAACTTGAAAATCGAGACTATATTTGAGCCTATAGTCTAAGGTGCTCAAAGGTGCAAAAATAAAAGTAATAGTTTGAAAAAAAGAAGATTTTAAACGCAAAATGAATACGGGACAAAGTGACATACTAACTTAAACTTGCTACATGTTTAGACTTGGCTAGGTTGGCTGCTTGCTTGAGCGTGAGTTTACTTGAGATACTATAAATGTGGCTATATTAATTAAAAGGAAGTAAAGGAAATAAATAAGGATAAATAGGTATATTACCTACTTAAGAAATACAAAGGCAAAAAATTAAAGTGAAGCTAGTAGATGGATCATTTACTTAAAGGACTCAAATTAACTAGGCCAAAGGGAGCTGGCTAGTCATGGGTTAGGCCTGAGACCCATCTCGCCATAGGGCAATATATAGGGTCATTCACACAAATATTTTATTTTGGATGAGTCTTTAATTTTTTTCTTGACGTTTTAAGTGACAGAAAAGTGGTTTAAAATGCTCCTAAAAATCGCAAGGGCAAAAGAAAAAATTCGCAAGGTATAAGTTCAACAATATAAATTATGCCCGGATATAAATTTAGCAAAAGAAAACTATGTCTAAGGCGTAAGTTTAGCCAAATGAATTGTGTCTAGGGGGCAGAAGTTTAGCAACATGAACTTATGCCTGGGAAAAAAACTGGCAACGTGAATTTATGCCTAGGGTAAAAATTTAGCAACATGAATTTATGTCTTGGGGCATAAGTTCATTAGTATGAACTTGTGCCTAGGGGACAAAAGTTTATCAACATGAATTTGTGCCTTAAGGTATAAGTTCAACATCATAAACTTGTGACTAAGAGCATAAATTTATCTATATTAATTTGTGTTTGGATGAGTATTTTAATATTAAGGGTAGATGGCACGCCTTGCGAATAAAATTGCACTCAATTTATGCCTCTAGGTAAACATTTTCTGGAAAAATTTGCCTAATGAAATTAAGTCATAATTAAAAATATTTTGAACATAAATTTTTCATTAAATCAGTTGTCAGGATAAAAAAATAAATATCACCCCTGAAATAGGAGCAATTCATATAAAAACTTAGGTATATATCCAAGCACGTAAGCAAAACAAATCAGTTTACACATAAGATATATATCTCTCCGGAGTTTTTGCTCTTGAGAACCCTCTTTCCTCATAAGGGTTATTGTTCTTCTTCAATCTTCTCCAAGGTTTAAGATAAGTTTTTTGCAGTGGTTTTAACATAGAAGAGGTTATTTATGGTGGTCATACACGTAAAGTTATGATCATAAATATTAGTATCGTGAAGTTATGATTAAAGTCAGGACACTATTTTAATATAATTTTTAAAAACAGAAAAAACTCTACCTGATTTTTTGTAAAATTTAATATTATTGAATTCATAATTAAATATTTTAATATTTTATTTTATACATAATATATTTTATAAGATATTATACAATATTTGAGTATAATTTTTATAAAAATGTAATGTTAAACTGAACTGTTACGTATTGTTATAGGTAGAATGATAAGTAGAATGATATTATAAATACTAACAAGTTTAAGTTTTGAGGTATATATTGATAATAAAACACAAAAGATATCGTCATACAAAATTAGTAAATAAAAGAACCCTCACAATTTAGGTCTGTTTGGAAAGCCACTGTATAATTAAAATTGATATAATTACACAACCTAGTAATTACCGTGACTTGTTTATTTGCTATGATGTACAAGCATACTATTTGGTTGCACAAGTGTAATTATACAATTATATTAAAATTTTAAAATAAAAGTTAATTATCAAAATTAATATCTGACAAATATGTGTCTTTATAATGATATTAAATCGTATTTAAGATGCATCTTCTCTCCTTAAAATATATTAATTAATTAAATATTAAAAAAACAAAAAAAACATGTAATTTAATTAAAATTAAAAATATTTTTAAATTAATAATATTTAAATTAAACCAATCATAAACTAAAAATCATATTTTTAGAACATCATGGAATGTATACTTGACAAAAGTATTAATATTATAAATATAATGTCATAAAATCATATTAAATGTTTGACAAAAAATTAATCTATCTATTCTATCTAAAATAAATGGCATACAATGTGAAATAACAAATCAATACTAATAAAACAAATAAACTAGAACCAAAAAATATAAAATAAATTCAAAATTAAGAAAAAAATTAATATAATACTCCTATGTCAATTCTAACATAACTTAAAATAAATTTTAATATAACTTAAATAGATATAATTCAAAAGAGAAGGAAATAAATTTATAACATTATTCAACATTGAAATTTATGTTAATTCAAAATTAAAATAATGGGTGCATTTATTAAATGAAAAATAATAATAAAAAATACGAGCAATTACATAAAATCACAAAAAGTAAAATTTGAAAATGAGAAAAAGGAAAAAACAAAATAAATAAACAAATTTTTTAATAAAATATTTTAAAATAAAAATTAAAGTAATAAAAATGAAGAAATTAAAAACTAATTTTATAATTACTGACTTTCCAAACAGCTGCAATCCCAATTTCACAATGATCAAAATTCCAAAGTTTATGGATGCTTCTTTCCCCAGTAATGGCAACCTGCTGATGAATATGACGATAGGCAGTTTCCTTTCGGCGACGAGGCAGCTCCTCTGTACAATAGAGAAGCAATCACTGCATTCGCTAATCGCCACGGACGCAACTATGTGTATGTATATACACACGCACATCTGACTGATGTTTTCAGGTAATCGACGTAGAAAAGAGGACCTCTCCCACAATGTACTATTTTTTACTGATCGGTTCTTTTTTATTTGATTAACCATTGAATTGCACACATCCAACGTTTGAATTTGAATTTTCAGGTGCCTGTTTCTGTATCAGCAGTCTAGATATGCTAAATACACACCATTGTGTTATATTTACATTTCAATGTTAAGTGGCCCAGGGGTCACGAAGTGATTGAGAATCTAGAATTTTTAGTTTGTGGGTTCTGTGGCATACATGATCATCTTTTTTGCTTTGATGGGTCCTGATAGATTATTTATATACATTAAATGAATTCTCTCTAACACAAATACAGGATTTAAACCAAGGTTCTACTGAACCCATTGCTAAAACTGGGTGGCTCCGCCTGCTGTTGAGAATCATGAAGTCTCTCGTTCAAAATCCCATCAAACTAGATAATTTCTGCCTGTCTGTTCAAGATTTGGTTGACAAAGTATGACTTATGAGGTAGATTGGTCCGGACACCAGAGTTACAAAAAAATAATAATTTACCTTCAATCTTTCTATTTCATATGAGAGACGTGTACGTACGTAGTCTGATTAAGTGGTTTTGGAATCTTTGCCTAACCTTGATGATGAGATTCGGGTTGTCATGATATCAGGCTCTACTTGGTCGTCAATAGTGCTCCTTATGCTAGGGAAGAGTGGTAGCTGGGTCTCCCCATCCGCTATGTGCAAATTTCATTGTAAGTTGCTTTTCCAAACTCATATCTTTCTTACTTATATATAGCTGAAGAGGTTTAAATTTCTCGATCCTATCATGATTTTGAATGTACTGGTCTAATTTGCAGCATCATGTATGTCGGCCAAGTTGTCCGGAATTTTAAGCAGAGATGTCTAATTTGCTCGGATGAGTCTGCCACCTAGTTGAAGCAAACTTAACTTCTTTTATGTGAATATGCATATATACTTATTTAATTTTACTTAACTTCTTTTATGTGAGTATGCATATATACTTATTTAATTTTGCCTCATATCATTGATCCGTGATTCTTCCCCTCTATTTTACTGACTTATGCTTTGTATCCTGTTTTATTTTGCATGCGCAACTTAATCTCCATGGTCATTGTCTGAATTTTCTTGGTTTGCTAGTAGAAAATCTCTTATTTGGAACGGATTCTTTTTTAATATCATGTAATGTTGAGGCCTGTAAATCAAAAGAAACTACCTCTACTCTTATCTCACCTTTTAGTCTAGCTACCAACTGTGGGAGAAAATAAGCTAATCCTTCTTTAGTCTCTCAATATCATCCGAGTACATTATTGTATGGAGAATTATCTTGACATTACTTGCTCAAATAGACAAGCATTGACTGTGAGAGCTGTTTATCGATGGTTTTTACATGTCTAAGGAAAACTTGTTGGCACCTTGCACCTAATGTACATCTAGGTTTTTCTGAATTTATCCTGTTAGGAATAGGTATATAAAGAAACTAGCCATAAAGGTATATTATTGAAAGTAAATCAATATATTATAAGGTCTTCATATGCATACCTGCTTTTTATTGCTTGTCAAGTTAACTAGTGGAAGAGCTTTTTCCACTTTATGGTACAGTAAAATTGGATCTCCTCTAAAGCTACGAAATGTTCTTTTGGTAGTTGCGTGACCAACTTGGGGTTGAGATGATTATTTTTTCAATTTAAGCAATTCATTAGCTACCAAGAGTTGAGCTTTCTCCCCATTTCTTTTTTGAATTTTTGTTCCAGGCTTGTCGTCTTCTTCCTCTTCCTCCTCTCCCCATCGAAAGGAAAAGAAGGAACAATAAATAAATAAATAAGCTTTTTTAGTAACTTTTCCTCTTAAAATCTCAAGCCGATGTCAAATAGATATCGGATATCTTCCCTCCAATCATTAACTCCTTTTTCTTACCACAAGAAGATAAGTACTCTCTTCCTTTTTCTTTAAATACAAAAAAATGGAAGCAGTTTAGGAACTCAAATCCAATGCAATAGTAGCCAGCTTCTCAACTATATTAATAAGACTAAAGTTCAATTTGTAACAACTCAAATTGTAAAATCCCCAAACGAACATACAGAAAAATTGAAAGTAAGACTAGGGACTGATAGACTGAAGAAGGGGGATGAGAAGATAAAGATACTTGAGAAGGAGGAGGAGAAACAGACTTTGACTCGACAGTATGTATAATCCTTCTTCTAAACCTTAGGTCCTTTTTGTAACTAGTTGCTAGTTGGGCTTGGATCCCAAATCAACCTTTGTGAAGGTCTTCTGGTCCTGTTACTTCTTCTTGGCTCAATAACTGATTCTGGGACATCCATGTTCATATTATTGGGCTGGGGATGATTCATAACACAGTTCTTCTCCTAAGTGAACTTTACATAAGCATAACAAGGAAACATTAGTATAAGATTTATTAGTATTTGAACTCGACTCTCTTCCTGTCAACTTATCTTCCACATGTGAGGTTCCGGTATGGCAATACCTATTGACATTTCTTTTTTATCTTTTTTGAGGAGTCCGTTGATAAAACTATGAGCAATTACTGTTACGCAAAATTTGTTAGAACTGCATTGGCACAATCAACTTGCCAGAAGATCCCCAGACTTCTAGCTTGCTGATGTACATTCTTGTTTGCCTTTTCTGATAGAAAGCTTGAAAATCATACCTAGAGAGCTTAGTTGCAGCTTTTATCTTGGTTCCTTCCTACCAACTTTGTCTCCTAACCCCTAGTTAAGTAAGCCGATCAACATTACTTATGGATTAAGAACTTTTACACACTAGTCAATTTTAACCAGGCAACTTGAATATAAGATTTGATAACTGATCTTTGTCTCTAACAATAACAGTTTGCTGATGGTTTGAAGATCGACATATGAATTTTCTTTTTCTCATCAGGTGTGATTTGTGTTTACACAACTTGTATGAACTGTGGTATTTTTTTCTTTATTGAGAGTTGTTTATCAGACAAAGTTTGGTGCACTCCGTTATACAACCTCATTTTAAAGCAGGTCAAGCTCTTTCTTTTTTCTGATAACCGTAGAGTCCGGGCCAGCCAGCTTGCGCGCATCTCGACTAATTTCATGGAATACCGCCACCTCCCACCGAACAACAGTACCACAAGTAACTCTCAAGAAACCACCTAGTGTTTTTTGTCTTTTGCCGAGGTTTGAACCTCGAGACCTCATGGTTCTCACTCCACTTCATTGGACCACTAGGCCACACCTTGGGTGCAAAGCAGGTCAAGCTTTTTCCTTCTTAAGACTACAATTAAAGGAGGAGATTCATAAAAATGTGATGAGGGAAGCCTGTACAACAAATAATCACCCAATTGCACCTTTCTTTCCTTACAAGGGAAGGTATAATTGGTGCCACCTTCATAGTTTCATTCTCCAAATGTTACAATGTTAATCCAGAACCATTATATAGTTTGGAGATTGAAGACAGAGGATATTCCCAAATGATTGTTTGACTCATATTTCCATTAGTTTAATTCAAAGTCTAATATGCTAGGGACTTCTAATACTTCTTGAAAGCCAAATAAGGGAATAAACACTGTAGGATGTGGTTTCCACTTGTGGATCAATATTATTTCACTTAAAACTGAAGAAATTTATGCAAAATGTAAATAGATACACTGTTACAAAAGAAAACAAAAGCCAGACATACTGACTTATTATACTCCTGAGTACCAAACCAAGGATACTGATATATTGGCAGCATTCGAAAATCCTCAACCTGGAGATTAATGGTTTCTCAAGCATTTTGGGGCATCTTGTGCATTTGGGATTTTTGCATACTTTTTTCCGATTGGAAGTGCTATGTCAATGCTTGGCTATCTTGCTAGCTATGTCGCATGCTAAAGCTGTGCTTTGATATTCAATATTTACTTGTTAATCTAGGGAATAAGGTTCAGTTTTTTCCATATCGTGGAGGTCCAACAACACATAACAATGAGAAAAAATATACTCTTGGTTTTGAGGTCTCACTGGATGTAACTACAAGAGTCTGATATGGAAACTAAATAAAAATTTAAGATTTATTGGCAAGTTCTTCCAGGCTATCTTCCAATGTTTGTGGTTTAAGCTGCACCTAGCATTTCACAAAATATGGAGAGGCTTGTTCATATCTTGGATATAGGAACATTGTGATGAAGATGCTTGTTTATATCTTCAAATTGTTGATGATTATTTTTGGAAAAAACTTCAAATATAATAAGGAATTCCTTGGTTGTTCTAGGCAAAGCACCACCTGCAATCTTAATTAGGTTTGTTTGATCAGGACCATATGGTTATTTATACTCAGTTCGGTGGTTCAAGCTGATCTCCTGATCTTTAACCATGTGTGAATTGCCAATTGTTGGCCATTTCTTGATACAACTTTTGCAAACCCTTTTTCTTATACTTTGTTTATCATGCAGTGGCATATAAAACAGGTCTACAGCCTTTTCTTGTTTTCTATTCAAATGCTTTGAAAAAGAAATTCTTTATAAGAAGTTTGCTGCTGGTAATAGTCTATATGAAAGAATGTACCGAACTGTTTTCACCCGGTGTTGTTTTTGATAGATGTTGGATTCCCTTTGATGTACTTTTGACTGGTTTCTAGTTTTGTGGATTGATAACTTTATAATGATAAAATTGATATTTCAGCAGACATCAGGCAGCACGGCATACACACGATTTTTTTCCGCAGAACTATAAAAATCTTTAATCTTGTCAGTTAGAAGTTATAGGGGAAAGGAAATAATGAATAGGTGCTTTGTTAAATTGTCGTTTTTGATGTCATTTATACTGTTTGCTTTGTTATGGATGGTTTTAAATATTTCTGCTTCTCTATATCCTAATGTCTCATACTAGAATCAGCAAACTGGTTTTTGAAATGACACTTCACCTTGTATCAAATTGTGTTCTTATTGGATCTATGTTGTTCATTTAGGTTCACTTCTGGTAAATTCAGTACTAAAATGACTTCTAGCAAGAAGAAGATTAGTGTAACTCGATTGGTATCTTTATTGCAGTATGTGACAAAAGTGACCAATTTGGGAATCTGTTAAATTCTATGCTATTTCTCCAAGCTCCTTTAGTCTGAGTTCATTAATCTTATGCTGACCTGTTTTTCCCAGTTATAGTTCTGAAGTTGTTTTTATGAAGCTACAAGAACGAGGTTTATAATAGTGTCTAAATTAGAACAAGAGATTTTTCAAACAAGGAGATGTTTAAAATGTTGTTTTGCTCATATATCGGACTTCATCTCATTCTGCTAGTAACTGCCTTAGTGAAGTGAAGGGTGGATTCTTAACTCCTGTTAATATGGAAGCTGTTTGTGTCGTAATTACCAAATCAAATGCTGGTATATCTGCACCTATTCCCATCTTCCAAAAGTTATTCTTCCATGCTATTCTTCTCCTCGATCCTTTGAATGTTGATTTCATTAGCTCCAACCTAAATGAGAAAACAGAAAAAAAGAATGCAATGGATACTCATGAGAAAGTTGCCATGATAGACGTCCAGTTAGCTCAACTAGTTAGAGGAGATGATATTTGTCACATTCCTATCTTCAGTTTAATGTTATAACGAAAATAGAACACAAGGAAAAGCTACCCATCAATTTTTTTGCTGCCTGCTTTATATTAGCTGCCAGGAATAATGGAAAAATTGAGAATATATGGTTAGTACATTGGGATATATTATAGTTTCGGTTGCTTGCCAAATGTTGTGCTCAACCAAACCCTCGACTGCTGTAAATTTACCCTGGGTGCATTGGGTTTTTTGGCATTATAGATAACTTTGGCGGTGAAGCAGCAGGATAATTTCTGAGCATTAATAGTGATTTCACCATTTCACTTGTCGATTGGAAGTTCTTAAGTAGTGCTTTCCATTGTGCCGTGTGCGAGTTAGCGACTGCATGTTGCATGAAGAAGACATTCAACAAAAATTGTCCCAAGATCAGGGCTTTCTATGCACAGCATGGCAAGGCAACTTACCCTGCTTTGAACATTTTGTGTGAACAGATATATATACACACACATTTATGCTCTATGTAAACACTCATAAGTGGATGTATACCTCTTGTTTTACTCTCAACTATTGCTGGGAAGAGAAAATACTCTAAAATGTCTATTACAGCTGAAAAAAATAGTGTATATCTTATCACTGTTGTTTTCATAGTAGTAATTTGTAGTCACAAGAAAAACATTTGAGGAGATGGTAAAGGGATATCTGTATGGATTTCTTCTTTTGATGCCAATTATACCTAGTGATACCACTCTTGTATTGAAGTTCATCACCGCTGTGTCGCTAGGGGATGTGACAGTAAATTTTCTCAGAGAGCTGCTTATTTAAAGTTGAAACTCAGATGGTAAAGTTCTGGGGATAGACTGACGAGTGGCTTACATTATAAGAATATCTTTGCCCCCTCAATGAACAGGCGAAAATTTCATTGGAACCTTCTTCGCAGTTATACTTCCGTCTTGACTGGACAATTCATTTTATAACAGCTAAAAAGAGTCGAAAGGACTGCAGAATAACGAAAATATCTGAGTTCCCTAGCCTTGGGCCATCAAGATATATGGCATATGTGACTGAATGGTTATTGGGAAAGAGTTAACATTTGCAGGTTGTATATTATGATATGTGCCTTCAAGTGTGCAAACCTTTGTAAATGGAAGCATATCCTAGTCCATTTTCTCTGTGATCTTAACTTTTGTTTACTCGCCCGTAATTACTTCCAGGAATTGAGGAAGAATCCAGTAACCAAATTACCGATTCTTGTATCATTGTTTGTCTTCTGTCTTGCAAAACAGAAAGACATCATTGAATAGTTTCTGTTTCGTTAACAGTATTATCCATTTGTCTTGGGCTTTTCATGTCAGTCACAAACTCTGAAGGCAGTCAGCACCCTCTAATTGCCTTGGTCCTTTTCTCCACCTCTCAGTTTTAACACATTCAAAGAAATCACAGATTAAGTTACCTGAGACATAGGACAAAATACTCAAACCTTGTACATGGGGTTGTTCCAATATGAACAACAGAGCCATGACTCCCCCCGCATAGTCAAGTTGTCATGTGCTTTTTGGACTTTGAATACCATTTTAGTAAAACAGTAATCATCTTTTATGCTGTACAGTTTTGATAACTGGCATAGTAATAAATTGAACATGAATGTCATAACCCTGGAATTTTTTTAATTACTAAGCTGAACAAGAAAATCTTGCTTAATATTTGAACTCGGTTATAAGATAGAACCCCAACTTGTTTGAGAATGGGACGTAGTTGTTGTTGTTGTTGTATCGGGATAGAAATTGCAGTAGTCTAGTGGTTGCAACTAGATCTATCATGTACTATTTCCTATATGTTTGGTTCATTTTTTGTCTTCATGGTTAAAGGTCACCAATTCAACAATTTCTGGTATGCTATTACAGTTCTGTTGGTTGGCCAACTTTACTATCGATTCTTTTTCTGCAGAACATAGCCAGTTTGGAAAAGGTCCATGGCAACAAAAGTGTGAAGTACATGCTTTGCAGGATGGTCCTCATTGATGATGAAATTTCATCAATGGGAAATAACCTTTAGGTCAAAGTAAATGGAACCCACCTGCAGTTCACCTTTTACATCCCAAAGGGTCCCTACCACTTTTCCCCCAAAATATGATTGGTTGCTAAATTATAATTTTTCCCAATAAGTGGAGCAAAGGGTCCTTAAACTGTACTTTACTATCACTACATATATACAGCAAATGAAAAAGAGAGCTGCTATTTAGGTGCCTTTCGTGGGACTCACGGAGGCTGAAAATTACATCAACAGAACAGGGGAAGAACAAGAGTGTTTGCAGGATGGATGATGGCGATATCTTTCGTCCGAGAACTTTTTTGAAAGGTAGTGATAAATCCGGAATCAATCGAGTCAGTTAATTTGAGAATTATGAGGGAACCGCTTAAAACCGAAATAAAAGAATGAGATAATGGTGTGTGTGATGTGATATTTTGAAATGATGAATATCTTAATGAGGATAATATCGTGTAACTAAAAGAAAATTGCTATATTTGACATTGGAAGAAAAAACCTACAGCCTACTACAACTAATGTAAGTGGTAAACATTATTAAGGTACATTTCACATCAATCTATCCTTGTCTTTGATCCTAGACCTCATATTTTTACATGTCTTATCTGCTAAATGCTAAAATCTTTGGTACTTGTTAATCTCTTCATTTCCCTTTGAAATAAGAATTTGGTTGTCGTTTTCAAGTTTTGGATGGTGAAAATCATCTTTCAGGTCATTAAATTGCTACCGAATGCAGCTGATGGCGATAATCTTCTCCCTCTCTCTTTTTAAAAATATTTTTAATTTTTGAAAATTTTAATTTATAGTGTTTTTTTTTATTTTTTTAGTTTTTTGTATAAATAATATCATGTTGACAGGTATTACTAGTAATTGTATATTCTAACAAGCTACCAAATGTCTCCTAAGTATTTATCAAGGAGCAATATTGTAGCACTTTCTTACTTAAACAACACGATCCAGTTGTCAATAAAGTACGTTGAGAATAGAGCATGATTAAAAATATAAAACAGCTAGCCTGGACGAGAGAAGTTGACCTCTCTCAAAAGATAATTCAATTTCTCATTTTTCTTGAATTTCAACATTTTCTTTTTATTTGAGAGTTCAAATGCGACTACAAATTTCAGGTTCAAATCATAATGAAGGCAAATTAAAAAAGTAGGTTACTCTTTTCCGACTTATTTTTATAAAATTAGTCTAAGGTACAAGATATATATGTAGTAGATTTGTAGCTATAGTGTGTGTATATAAAGAGAAAAGGAGGGATAAAGTGGGAATAGAAAAGAAGAGGCACGTGGATGGACATGAAGGTTTCGTTTGGGGAAGTTGTACTGAAGCAGTAGGGTGGGGGTGGGGAGGAAAGGAAAATCATACGGAAAATCTTGGGATTTTAATGGGTTTAGAGGTGGGCCCAATGAGGGCTTTTAAGGGTTAGGAAGGACGAAGCGGAAAAAAAGAAGAGTTGGGCCTGTACTTCTTTTAGGAAACACTTGAGTATGGTAATGGTTCGGTACTTGTTATTAAGATTATTAAGAAACCCCAAAAAGTTGAAAGAGGGTAACTGGGGCCCACAGCTAACTGGGGATGGAAGAAGGAGATAAAAGGTTAATAAAAGTGTTAAGTATAAGAGTACAATTAGAATGTTGAGCCTATTTTATGGACGCTTTAACTAATTGAAATACCTGACATCCCTTTAAAATTTACATCATTTTTCTGGTTTTGCCTTTCTAGCATACTCAACATTACTGTATCTCAGCTGTACACTTTTTTTGTTAAGCTGATAGAAATTGGACATTTTACGTTGAAGTATTTACTAATGGACATACAGCCCCCTTACACACTATAGTTTGTTTTGAAAGAGTTAATAGGGGAAAACAGAATAATTACTGACACTAATAGATTCAAAAAATAATCTCTTGCACTAGGTCTTTCCTTCTGATATTTTTATACTTGAAAAAATTATACACACACATAATATTACAAAATATACTAAGAGTTTTCATTTTGGTAAAATATACTATCAGTTTTTTTGAAAAATTTGGCTCAAATTCGATATGAAATGTGTATCTAATAATATAAAATTTGTATAAACCCATTCATATTTTTGAAAATTTAATACATGTACAACAAACATTATATACAACTTTCTTACAAATTTAATACAACCACAACAACATAAATTTAGATTCGTACAACTTTAATACTATTTTATTCAAAACTACATTAAATCATCCTAAATTTGATATATAAAATTTAAAAAAGTAAAACTATTTAAATAATAAAATACAAAATGAAAATTACAAATCATAAATTAATTTTTAAAATTCAAGTTTCAACTTTAAAGCTTCAAGTTTCATCCATGATGGAATTCGAGATTGAATCTGAAATTTTATTCAAAATCATATCAAATCTATACCAAAAAATCCTAAATTCGAGATATAAACTCCTAAAATGTTCTTAAAATTTTCAAATCACACCCAAATCGGATTTGGGATTTTTCAAAATCAAATTTCAATTTTGAAGTTTTAAAATTGAAATTGAATTGATAATTGAGGTTTTTTTATTTATTTTATAAAAAAACTTGTTAATAAAGAAGAAGGGAGAGGAGGAGCATGAGAAGGAGAAGAGAAATAGTTCTTTTTTGAAAGAAAATTCAGCAATGGTGGAATTTGAGATTTTAATTTACAAATAAAAATTTAATAAATTGAAAAAATAAAGAAGAAGGTGGAGGAGGAGGAGAAGGGAAATAATTTTTTTTTTTAAAAAATTCCAAAATACAAAAAAAATCCATAAAATTAAATAGTTAAAAAAAATATTATTATGTTTAGTAATTTAAATTGTCAAGTATAGTTAGGAGAGATAAAGAATATAAGATTTCTTTTCTGGATTAATTCATAATTCATAATTCATAAATTGGGTGGCGTTTATATTTTATTTAATCAATTTCCATCAAGATTACTAGACAAGAGTCAATAACTTAATTCAAAACTGAAAAATGTAGTTATCCTAAATGAGATGGGAAAATTAATGTACTGCTGCACTATATTGTCTTCGAATTTCTTTTAAATGTGTATTGTTGGTAAAAAGTAATATTAATTAAATTTTTAAAAATTAATTGTAATTAAGATTATATTTTAAAAAATTTAAGCGATATAAAAATAAAATATAATGTGTAAAAATACTCTAAAACTAGGTTCAAAGAGCACCAATGAAATATATATGAGATCCAGCTGTATCCGATGGAGTAGTGAAGGAGATTAATTAGATAGCTAGTGTAATTAGGGTTTGAAGCTTTGGGATTTAGGAATCATTAGCAAATTGGAGAAAAGATTAACCCATATATACTAATGAAGAAGCAAAAGTTGATGGAATCCAATTTCAAGCCATTCTTTTTTGGTCTTTTTCGAGCACAAATCTGAATAAAGTGTCTTATCTACTACTCACTACTCTTTTCCCCTTAAATCATGATTAGTTAACTAAAGCTATATGTAATAGGTACTAAAGATTGTCCTTGTTTCTTTATTTCAGCTTTAAGTAACAATCCTCATTGATTAACATCTAATCCTTTGTCCCTATTCTAGCACCAACCCCCTCCTCTCCCACACCATATATTTTTTTCTTTCTCCAATAAGGTGGACAATATAAATTAAGCTCCGCTTATTCATGAAGTATAATTTAATCCAAAACCATTAAATTGGCAACAATTTCCATCCATTATAGATTCTTCTAGAAGAAGTTAAACAAGGTCAAGGATTAGCATCTAATCCTTATCTCTATTCTAGCCCCACCTCTCCCCTCCTCCCACGCCATATATATTTTTTTTAATAAGATGGCCAATATAAATTAAGCTTTTGTTATGCGTTGGAGTTAATGCATCTAAAATCATTAAATTATGGACTTCCACCCATTATTGATTCGCCTAAAAGAAGTTAAACAAGGTCAACACACAAGATTAGATTTTGCCATTGTGAAGCATTATTTTTGTGTGTGCGCGAAAAATTCAATAAGATGTTGGAGAAGGAGCTAGCTAAGCTTCTTAAAAGTCAATCTATAACCTTTTAATCATATAACGATAAATTCCACTGCTCCGTCAAGATTTCTAATTCTTGCAACTACCGAATCTTATTATATGAAGCAGCTAGCTGCTTTTTAATTAAAAGTCAATATTTACTACATTGTAAAGAAATGGATCTTGGGCCTAACTCAATCCTAAAAGCTAATTTACGAGGGAAGGATTGCCCAAGTCTATATAAGGAGACCACCCATCTCACAACCATTGATGTGAGACTTTTCATTCATCAACATCAACCAATACATATGATACTAGGTAGCATAAACGTATTCCTGTTGACTCTCAAGCGAGAACAATAACTAATTCATGCACCATCCTTGCTACTTTCAAATCTTACTATATGAAGGAGTCACTAAGCTTCTTAAAAGTCAAATTCGCGACCTTCTAATTATAAAATGATAAATTTTATTATTAAGGCCAAGGCTTTTCTAATTTTAATCCTATTTCTTGAAAATAAGAAATGCTAAAATCAGTCTTTTAAGTCATTTTCAATCTAAAAAGCTGATGTTGATATACTTAGTATATAGAATTGATTCCCATCTACATTATATTGATGTGTTCATGAAGGACTTGTTAAGTATAAATTGAGAATATGAATTATAGCCTCTAATACAATCTATATTAGGTACGACCCTAGTGCAGGGCAATCTTATTTTATTCTCATTACGAATCTTTACAACAAGTTAATATTATGCCACGTCATAGGATGAAAACTTTTGGTGGATGGGACAATTTATGTAATTCTTGATTATACATGTATGCGGGGTGTTTGAGGATCGATTTTAATTTGTTATTGGTCAAAATTAAATTAATATATATGAACAAAATGTTACATGTACATTGTATGAAGAATTAATAAAACTACACTAATATTACATAATACGGTACTTTTTGTAATTTGGTTTGTTTTAACATTTTCATCACGAAGACAACAATCCAAAATTTTATACATCTAACACAAATCCTTTTTTAACGTATTAAATTGGCAAATACTTTTTCAAAACAATTACGTTGAATGCAAAATATTAATTAATTTTGTTACTTAATTGCAAGAATATGAACTCTCGCTCTCAATTCAACTTTCCAACACAAAAATAAACAAAATCATGGAGGCAAAAACAATCATCTTTCTCAATTGAACTTCTCGCCAGAGAAATACCGCGCATCGGGGTCGTGAATCAAAGAACAAATGACTTGCTGCGCTGTTGTTTTAGGTTTAGTGGAAGTGAAGTAACTCAACAATGACTTTAGTGCTGAAATTGAGCTTATTATTTTATTGGGTTTGGACCCAATATAAATCTTCTTATTCTCTTTTTATTATGCACTTGTAGTCTTTTATTTATTAAATAAAATCTAATGAATACAATTAGTAATAAAAATTATATATTATATATAATTAATTATAAAATATATGTATTTATGAATTTGATTTGATTATTTTGAATAAAATTAAAATCAAACTAAATATTATTAATTTTTAAAATATAAAATCAGATCAAATCAAACCAAATAAAAATCAATTTGATCTCGGTTATTACCCAAATCGTACACACCCTACATGGCATTTTTGGCAATTCCGAAGAAATTCAGAATACATATATACTATTAAGGAAAGTTAAAGAATTAATTACTTTCTGAAGGTGCCAACTAAAATATTCACAGGAAGATTTGATTGATCATTACTCAAACAAAAGAATATAAAAAGAAGTCATATCAAACAAGTGTGCTTATTTTATTAATTTAATTGATTCTTGGAGTGTACTTTTATCGATCACAATCATGCATTTCCATTTTCGCACGAGTTTATGTTATATGTGTTCATAGTATATAAATTGTATTATCCTCATGTTAAGATGATTTCAAGCAATAATATATCTGTAACTTTTTTAATTCTAAACCTGATGTAATAACCTATATATAGTCGTCATGTAATGTAAAAGAAAATTCAAAATATTACAATATGAATTTATAATTCACAACTAAACTCTATTGTTAAAACTTAAATCGTTTTTTTTTTCTGGTACCAAAGAAAAGTTGCAAATCCATATATACTAAAACATATATTTCTATCATCCTGTCCACCAATAAAGCATTTAACTAAATCTCCTTTAATAAGAGAATCTTTAATTCATAAAAAGGGAGGATATGACCTTTCTGCCTCCATGTTGCCACACCAACTAAAGTATATATAATTATTTTTCTATCGTCGTAAAAATTACCTTTTATGTTAATACGAGAAAATATAATGTCACATAGTTTGATTTATATTTTTAGTTGTCATTTAATTTAATTAGCTTATATATATTTATACCGTCTTTTATATAAAATTAATAAAAACAGGTTTTTAAATGAAAAAATTAAAAAAACTAAAAAAAATAATATATTAAATTATATATTAAAATAGTTGTTTTAAAATAGTTGCTAGTTTTAAAATTCAAGAAATAATTGATCATATTTTTTCAACTTTACCCTTAATAATTAAGTCACTTTAGAATATGAAAATAATTTTAATATTTTAAAAATTAATTAATTAATAAAATTATATTAATTAAATTATAATTTCTATATAAATTTTATTCTAATAAAAAAAAAATGGAGGGACTACATTTTAAGAATTTGCGTATAATTTATTATTAATTGACATATATATTCTCAGCCTATAATTGTTTATGGAGTATCTGTTCCCCCTAATTCTGTATGGAATCAGTAATTAAAAATCTAATTGATTCAGTGCGCTACTACAGAAAGTAAAAAAAAAAAAAAAAAAAAAAAGTAAGAATAGTGAAATGTGCAGGGTTCTTCCCTATGTGACAACTGACAAGTAAATCAACTTTTTCTCCCCCAACGACAGAGGAAAGCTACCTATCCATAAAAGAAACTGACAGAACATGTTCTTTGTTCCCATTATTTTGTCTCCCTTCAATAACTAGCTACCTATCCTCATTTTCTATCACCCACTCAATTATTTCTATGTTTTAATTTATTTATTTAATTTTATTTTAATATAAAATTTAAAATAAAAATATAAAATTAAAAAAACAAAAAAAACATGTAATTTAATTAAAATTAAAATTAAAAATTTAAAAAAACAAAAAAAACATTTGAGATAGTCAGTTATATGAAATTGGAAATTAAATTATGATTGAAATAAATTAAAAATATTTTTATAATTTAACATTAAAAAATTATTTTGACTTTATTTAGTTGTTGAAATTTCCTATCTCCTTAATCTTTTGAGTTTTCATAATAAAAAATTATATTTAAAATTTAAAATCTGAAAAATTATATCTATTTCATCAACCTTAACAGTAGTTAATTAATTACATCCATGCCCGGATGTAAGAGAACTTTTATTCTATATTATTGTCATTAGGTCATTATCATTTCAATTGTCTAATCAAAATAAAGGGTAAATATTTTAAAAGAGCAATGTTGCAAAGTGATGGAACCCGAAATCAAATAAAAAATAATTAAAAAGAATCATTCAACTAAAAATACCCTCCTGAAATATAATTATTTGAGATATTGTCTCGCTATAATTGTAAATAAAATTTTAGAAATAAAGCAGAGTTTCAACATTTGTGATTTTAAATTATGATAAATATAAAAAAATAACATTATATATATATATATATATATATATATATATATATATATATCTTTCTATTAAACATAAGTTGAAAAAGCTTAAAATAATAATTAATCAAGTACGGAGAGTACCTGTTAATGGGAAAAAAATCAAGTACATAACTTATTTCTGCCAAGAAATGACTAGAATTAAAGATAAGATATGTATTGAATGCGTAGTCACGTGATGAAATATATAAAGCCGAAATAAGAGTGCTTGGTAGAGTATATAAGAATAATATTGAATAACGTATATTTATAATGCTTGTATTATTTATGTTGTGCATATTTTTATGCATTGTATTGTTAATATTACATAATTTTGAATTTTTTTTATTTATTTATAAAAATACCCTCCACAAATAAGATAGAAAGGATGCGAATTTTTTTTCTAAAGGGCAACTATGTCTTTAACTAAGCTAATGTATACATTAAAACTCATCGCATTACTAATACTATAGTTTCTTAAGAATTAAATAGACATAACGTAATAACAAATAGAGTGTATAACTAATACAAACATAGATTGAAAAAGTGTACTAAACAAGATATTAGTAATACACAAAGCTAATGCATATATGCTTCTTCTAATACATCCTATCAAATAATCGCTTAGTCCTTTATTGTGTGTGATGAGATGGATGGGTAAAAAATCTAAAAAATTACTCTAAAATTAGCTGTATAAATTTCAATCACAACAATGGG
The DNA here is from genome assembly GCA_018107945.1 of Datura stramonium. Classification (NCBI taxonomy): domain Eukaryota; kingdom Viridiplantae; phylum Streptophyta; class Magnoliopsida; order Solanales; family Solanaceae; genus Datura; species Datura stramonium. The sequence continues at coordinate 70,575 of JACEIK010003914.1, forward strand.
GTTTAAGATTGAAAAAAATGGTCAGAACTTAAGTGATGTGTCATTACGTAAATTTCCTTTACATTATTGAATCACTCGAAAGATATCGTTTACGAGTAAAAATATTTAAAATGAAATTTAAAAAAAATTCTTTATATTATTAAATTACTAAAATAATATCTATAACAAAATTTTTAAGAAATGAATTTACAATCTTGAAAACAAATGAAATTAAACAACCACCTAGTCCACCCGCCAATGCAATTTGCATTGTTTGGTAAAAGAAAGACAAAAGAAAGAATTAGAGTCTTCTTCCGGAAAAGTCATCATCTAACTAAATATAATTATATAATTTAATATATTTATTTAATTATATAAATACTTCGTCGATATATAATTAAATATATGATGAAGAGTAATTACACTTTTAATAACTAGGGATGAGGTGAGAACTAGGGCTAACTACATATTTACTCTATAATTCATTTTTTTATTTTTATTTTAATTCCATTTCTTTTTTATTTCTATGTATTTTATTTTACTTTTAAATTTATTTTTTATTTTTATATGTTTCTTCCGTTTTCATGGTATTTCTTTTCTCATTTTTTTTCAATTATTAGTAGTTGTGTTATTAATAATTTTTTCAAATTATATCTTCTAATCTTAGGAAGAATAATTTATTAACAAATTTGACTTATATTGAATAATATTATTAAAGTTAAATTTCATCGTTTAATGATATTAGAAATTTATATTTTTCTTTTTCTTTTGAATTGTCTATACTTAAAGTTATATTGTAGCCTATTTTATATATTTTTTAAATTTGATATAAGAATATTATGTTACTTTTTTGAAATTTAAATTTATGTTATATTCTTTTGGGTCTAACATACTTACATGATATTTCTATAAAATGTGCTTAATTTTACTAATCAAATAAAATTAAAGTATACTAGTTATACATATATAATTATTTAATATTATATTTTCAAAAATAATATATTAACAAAAACAAACATAAACAAATTTCAAATAAAAAAAAAAACCAATTATTTAAAATTATAAATTAATTTAAATAATTAAATTTTAATATTTTAAAAAACGTTTTAATTATATTAGATTTTAATTAAAAAAGAAAAAATTAAATAATATATTTTATGTTATAAAAACTAAATAAATTATTATGATTATATATTATATAATTAATATCTTAATAATTATATCAATTTTAGTTACATCGTGACTTCTCAAACATAGCCTTAAATTTTTATGAAATGTGAAAATAATAAAGAGGCTGGTCGGTTCATCAATTTGTAAGCAACCATTTTTGAGTTAGCCTTTTAAATTTCAGACAATAATATCTTGTTTGTACCAAAAAATTTTAAGATACTTGCTTACTGATTATACTTAAAAGGCGAATATATAATTTAAAATTGATCAATTTAATTAAATTTATTTTTAAAATTATTAGTTTAAAAATAATGTAAATCTGTTGATATATTCAAAAATTGGATGAATTTGTTTTTGTTGCTAATATAGTAAAGAGTGTGCCGGTGTGTGTGTGTGTGTGTGTGTGTGTGTTTTTGACATGAGGATTGAGGAACATGGTGAAAATACTGCTGCATAACACCATTAAACGGAATTCATTTTGTACGTGGAAAACAGATCATTTTCATATTTTTGTCTCTTTGAATCTAATTCTTCATATTAAAATAATATTTAATGCTTTTATGAAATGATATTCTGCAAAAACTGATGGGGTGTACTTTTAAGGATTTTGGATATCTTCTAATATGCCAAAAATAGAAATGATATTTCTAAATAAACATTTTTTGTATTTAATAAGAAAAAGTAATTTCTGAACTCTCTCTTCAGATTTTAGTGCATTATATCGATTTCTCTCGTGATTTATAATATTATATTTTTTGTTATATCAATAATAACAATATATTCAAGATAACTTTACAAGTGAAATTTGAAGAGGGTAAAATATATACAGACTTTATCTTTATTTGCTGGATAGACATATTGTTTTTGATAAACCCTCTAATCAAAAGAAATATAAATGATGTATGAAATTAAGAAAGAAAAAGAGACAACAAAATAACAAATGTACCAAATAAGTGTAGCAGCAAATATTAACACACATATGAGAAAAGAAAATAAATCTTGAGCCTAACTCAATCCCAAAAGCTAGCTTATGAGGTTGAGTTATAGTCTGTTCGGCCAACTTCTAAAATCAGCTTATTTTGAGAAGTGCTTTTGTCAAATAAAAAAAGTTGGTGAGAAGTAGTTTATGTTTAGCAAATAAATTTGAAAAACACTTTTGATTAGCAATTAGTGTTTGACCAAACTTTTTTAAAGTGCTTCTAAATGTTTTTTTTCAAACGTGCTTTTCGGGAGAAGCCAAGCCAATTTTTTTAGCTTATGAAAAGCAGTTTCTCCTACTCTCCAAAGACACTTATTTTCTTTCAAAACTTGGGCAAACACCTATTTTTTTTAATTATTATTATNATTATTATTATTATTATTTTAAACTAAGCACTTTTGGCTTTTCAAAAGCTTAGTCAAACAGGCTATTAGGCCTCAGATTTATTTCTTCAAACATGTCTTGTCTAATCACCTTCCTCGTTTCTTTTTCGACCTACCTAGATCTATCCCTCCTAACTCATACTATAACCAACCTCCCATACCTCCTCATTGACGCATCCTCACACCTCCTATTCACATGTCAGAACCATCTCAATCTCGTCCGCTACGGAAGCTACTCCCACCTTGTCCCATATAACTTCGTTCTTAATCATATCTCTCCCAGTATTCACACACATCTATTTGAGCATTCTCATCTCCAAGTATCTTCATCTTCTCAACATGACACTCTGCCTCACACAGTAGTGTAGATGTAACCACCACTTTATTCATACAACTTACCTTCAAGTCTTGGCGACACATATGCATTATTATGGAACTGTACCTCAAAGGCGAGCCTTCATTTCACACCGCTTCGATATGGTGCGCGACATTTTCATCAATCGTTCCGTCTCCTTGAATTATAGATCGAAGATACTTGAATTTTTTTTAGACTCTTTCAATTAATATTGCCCGTTCTAATATTAAACTCTTTCAATTAATTATTTATTTCAAATATCATATTTTAACAAATTCCTTAAATCCCTTGGTGAAATTCTTGAAACAGATTCAAGAACTAACTGGAAAATTGTTCATGACCATCAAAAACATAAAACTCTATATCTTCTAAAGGAAATTAATCTCAGAAAACTCAAAATAACAAAAGTTTAAACAAGCAAATCGGAAAGAGCCGCAAGGAAACAACAAATGACGCAATTTCAATTTTCAAGAACCCCACAAACAACAAAAGAACAAGAATATTTTTTTTTTTCGGAAGAAAAGCAATGCATCAGCGTGGAAAACGTGAACTTATTTCCAAGTTTTGATACGTCACATATTGGGGAGAGATTCTATCTATATCTAATATCTTTATATTGTTTTTGTTATTTTCAATTATTTCTAGGCCAAGGTATTTAGGTTTTTTATTTTATTTTTTTAAAAAAAAGGATGTTTATAAATCTAATTAAATAAGAGACTTTTTTAACAAGGTGAAATTAGTAAAATTATACAATAGCAACATACATAATGTAATCGAATTAGCTAGTTGGGTCTGGGGAGGGTGGGTGTGCACAACCTTACTCCTACCTTGTGAAGATACAAAAACTATTTCAATAGATTCTCACCTCAAGTAAGACATAACAAAAATCTAGTATGTAAAACAAATATAATAGCGAACAAGTCATGTTGGAAACAATTAAGTAAATAATAAGTAACAATAACAGATAATATAATAACTGAAGCAATAAAAATTATAGGTAATCTTACTATCGAAGAATACAATAGTAGGAGAGTAATAATAGCTATATTGATAAGGGGCTCGACAATGCTCAACTATCTATTAACCTTCTACCCTAATTTTCGAACTCCGTATTTTTCTATTTATGGTCATGTTTGTCAGTAAGCTGCTAGTGTGTTATGTCTTATCTAATCACCTGTGATCTCCAAGATTTCTTCGACCTACATTTACCCCTCATTGTACCCACTATATATAGCGATCCTCTCGCCCTCCTCACTGGCCTAGGGTATCTGTGCATCTATTTTCACATGCATGTCCAAACCATCAGTCTCGCCTCCCTCGTCATGTCCATAACATAATTCACTCCCACCTTGTGCTGAATAACTTTGTTCTTGATCCTATCTCTCCTAGTATGTCCACACATTCATCTCAATGTCCTCATTTTCGCTACTTCTATTTTTTGAACGTGCGAGTTCATGATCGACTAACACATAGCCCCCAACATAACTGGTTTGACCATCACTTTATAAAATTTACCTTTAAATCTTGATGACACATTCTTATCACACATCACATCATATGAGACATTTTATCCATAACGCTTCAAAACGATATATAACATTATCGTCAATCTCTTAAGCTTTGAATTATCGACCCCAAATACTTAAAACTTTCTTTCCGAAATATGATTTGGATATGAATCTTTACTTAAACATTTTTTATGTATTTTCTCTCACCATGTGTCTCATTTTTGTGAATACATTCTCCCTCTACTAGTTGATTAGAGTAGTGTTAATTCAATTACATGGGATACTAGGTTCTTCCCAAAGTATCTAAATACTCGTTTTGTCATATATTTTAAATATTTTTTTATTTAAAATTTAAAAAATTAAAGTTGAAGTTGGAATTAAAAGATAAAGTACTTATGTTATTTGTATTCTATTAGATTATTTATAAAAAATAGTATAAATGATATTTATATTTAAATGTACTTAAATATAACTTTAAATTTAAAATTAATTAAATTTTCTAATTTTTTAAAAAATAATTTTGGGGTGTAACATTATATAATCAATATTATTTTTTAAAAAATTAGAAAAAATTACTCTAAAAAAAACACGAATACAATAAGTTTTACGATCATAGTATCATACGAATCCTTAGAAGTAACTGAACTTTTTCAATGAAGAAATTTAATATTGGGCTCTTTATCTTATTTTAAAGGCAAAATGGTTAAAATATTTTTAGATTACGTGTAATTAAATAAAAATAGCTGTTAATAATTTTGTCTAGAATATTCATGCCGTTAATATTTTAGTTTTAAAATGTTCCTAATGTTAATAGGTTGGTCCAAAAGCTATTCTACTGCACTTTTGGGTTCTAATAAACATATTATTATTATTATTATTATTATTATTATTATTATATAAATAACATATTATTATTATTTATAAACATATTTTTTAAATAACATATTATTTAAAAAAATTCTTTTTCTTGTTTTTATTCTTTTAATTTTTTAACTTATAGAAAAGTGAGAAGTGATCTCTTTTTTAAATATCATTTTACCAATTAAAATATATAATAATTATGTGTACTTTTAAACTAATAATATATATATATATATATAATTATTTTGTATTTTAATTAAATTACATGTTTTTTTTGTTTTTTTAATATTTAAAAAATTCCAAGTTTTGAAATAAAAAATATTTTATTTTAAATCTTTTTAAATTAGTAGAATTAGCATTAACTAATATATTTCTTGATTTAAAGGTTAAAATGAAAACAGAATCAACGTGATTCTATCAATGATATTTTAAAGAAATTTTTGTAATTTGAAGTGATGTAATAAGTTTTCATATTTTATGACGTTGTGATTTTTATATCTTAATTTTAAAATCAAGGATTATATTAGTAAATATTTATCTTTCTTCAGTTCAGAAAAAATTAAGAAATAAATGTATTTTCTATTTTATTGAAAAAATAATTTTATTGTTATAAATTAAAATTAATAATTAATTAATTTGATATACAATCAATAATATTGAATTACATGTTTTTTTTTTTGTTTTTCTAATTTTTTAAAAAATAATATATTTTTAAAAGCTAAATTTAATACTTACAAAAATAATTAAAAAACGAAAAAGAAATTTTCTCTAAAAAATATTATTAAAATTAAAATATTAAATGTGAAATTATTTCAAAATCAAATTATTAATAAAAATTTTTTATTTAATTTTATATAATTTAAAAAAATTCAACCCCTTTATCTTTTTTTTTTTTTTTTAAAAGTGATTTTACATGATCGTGAAGTTTCTTTTGGATGACAACACATCTCACATATGTGACGACACTTAGAAGAAGTAGGAAAGTTGACGCCATTTTATTTTGGTGAGGACCGAGGACTATGCTATACTACTTTGCTTTCACCACTTTGCCTCGAGGTACTTGTATTCCACCTTTTCTTTCACTCTCTTCTAAAGCTTTGCACGTTTGCCTCACTCTTTCACTTATTATTATTATTATTATTATTATTATTAATAATAATATTATTATTTTACTAATTATTTATTTTAAAATTTAATCAATATTAAAAATTTATTATTATTTTACTAATTATTTATTTTAAATTTAATTAATGTTAATTATATCGTTAGATTTATTGAAGAAACATTTTCTGTTAAAGATTCTTCCTAACTTCTATTAGTGAAAAAAAAAATAAAAATTTTAATGATTGATGAAATTAATTCCATACTTTCTCTTTCTTCAGATTTCTATTCTTCTAAAATACTTTGAGCGGACTACCAAATAATTAAAATTGTTTTAACTATTAATTTATAGTTAAAAAAAATGAAAAAATAAAAAAATTAAAAAAATTAAAAAAATTAAAAAAATTAAAAATATTTTTATTTATATTCTATATTTTTAAAATCATGAGAAACATAGGAGAACGAGATATTTGATTATTTCCTTTTGATTGTTAGCCTAGAAGGTAAGAAATCTTTCATATAATTAATAATCAGAATGGAATATGATCGATTTGATGGAGTAGATAAGGATTGCACCTATATACTATTACACTGAATAAATTAATAGACTTATAACATAAGTGGCATGTAATTAGTTGTAACTAATTGCACTAATATTTAGCCAAGAGAATGTATTATTACAATTCACTGAGCTACCGTAATATATATTCATTCTCTTTTATTTTTACTTATCACATTTTTATTTGATAAAAATAATTTAATTAATTTATTTAAAATTATATATTTATAAATAAATTTAAAAGTTTTATAAATTGTATATTTTATAATTTTTTTCATATTAATGTGGTAAAGAATTATATTTTTAAGTGTTAGATCAAAATCCATTGCAATTTGATTATTGAGAACAAAATGTAATGAATAAAAATAAACGGAGGGAGTATAGTAGAACAATCGGCAAATATAATTAATTTGATAAGAAGAATTGTTTAATATTGATTTTGCATTAAGGATACATATTAATTTGATGCATGAGCGAAGGTGAGACAGAGGAAGTCTTGTGACCTAAACCAAGTGAAGTGAATCAAAGATGAGAAAGACATAGTATTAGTAGATGAGACACATATTAAATGTAGATGACAGTCTTACTTCCTTAAACTCTGCTTAGCGAACAAAGAGGGAGTCTAGAGAGAATATTATACTTGGGGATCCTGGAAGGCACTTCGAGCGTCGTGGTGCTGGGTATGATAGATGTGTAAGGATAGAAGAATTGGAGGAGGCTATGTATATGATGAACATGGGAAGAGATCGGGCCCGAAAATCTGGTGAACTTTTGTAAGAACGGGGGGCCAGGTTTTGTGATGACAGTAGGTTGTTTAGTGTCATTTTTAGGACATCAAAGATGTATGAGGAATATGAAGATTGAGTACGATGATTCCGTTATATAAGAATAATAGTTATATACAAACTGAACAATTATATATAGGAGCATCAAGTTTCTAAGTGACACTAAGAAAGTTTGGGAGAGAGTTGTGAATGCGAAGGTGAGGAGAAATGTGTCATTTCAAAAGGAATTAGTTTTTGATTCATGTTTGGGAGAGATCAGCTACAAAATCCATTTCACCTTGTGAGGAGGTTGGTGGAGCGATCACGAGAAGAGGAAGAATAATTTGCATATGGTGTATACACCTAGAAAAGCTTCTGATAAGTTCCAAAGCAGATTCTATGGAGATGCTTGGAGGTTAAAGATATGCTTGTAACACACTAGGATGATGAAAATATGTATGATGGTGCTAAGACCTAGGTCGGGACTATAGAAAGGAAACTTAGAATATTTTTAGTTGCGATGGGGTTGTATCAGGGATCCGCTCTTGGCCCACTTTTATTTACTTTGGCAATGGATGTTCTAACGCGACATATTTAAGAAGTGTCTTTGTCACGCCCCGCCTTGGGGTATGACTGGCACCTAGTGCCCTAGAAGGACAGACTACTAACTGGTGGGCCAAGGCACATCTGGTGCTGTGAAAGCTCTATCTCAGGTTCACGGAAATAAAGAGGGCTATATAGCAGTACATAAACACAACCTCGGCCATGGCTATAGCCACATTGCACAATAACAGGCGGCCAAAACACACTTAAATCGGAACCTATGCGGGCCGACAAGGCCACCATCTTTGTCTAGTCATCACAAACAAGCAAGAAATCTGCTGAGCTACGTGACCGGCAAGGTCACCACTACTAATCAAGCTATTACGACCAATATAAAAGAAACGAGAAATACTAAACAGCTAATACAAGCTGCGGCCTCACACGACCGGCTCAGGCGGCCACAAGGAGATAATATACAATCTGCAAGCCTCTATGAGTAACAATAGAAATGATCGGGACAGGGCCCCACCTACCCATACTGTACATAAAAGGAAAAGAGCTACACCTCTGGGGATCAGTCTCCGGATGACGGGGAGCGACAGCTCAACAGGCGGCTGGAATCAGAGATCGCCTCTCATCTTCTAAATTGCATGCGAGGCAAGTAATGCGAGGCGCCCCACTAGGGTCGTACCGCTGGTACTGAGTATGCAAAGCAACTGAAATAACATAACTTCAAAAAAACTGAAATAGGACAACACATAACTAGCAAGTCTGTAGAAGCGAGGGGAGATAGCGAATCTAAATAGCGAAATGAGAACGGGATCATGCTTTACTGTCTTGATAAAGGCGGAACGTACACATGCGCGACGGCCTGCTGTCCTAGTAGCTAATATATAACACATAGATAGATATGACAAGTAGCAAGCAAGAGCCAATACGAACCCCCATAAGCCGGATGGCACCAAGCAAGCAAACAATCTATATACCCCTACCGGGTCAAAACACGCCAAAAATAAGTCACTCTCTACTCATCTGCTCACTTCAAGGAGTTCCTCTACCGGCCCCTGGGTCTTCGGCTCGGGCCGCGGCCTCCGGTATAAATAATCGTGTCTGGATCCGGAGGACCTGTGTAGACAGTAACAGATAGGGTCTGGATCCCCCGGACACAAACTCCAACGGGGCTATACGAAACCGGAGCTACACTGTAATAGCGGCAGATAATAGAGACGATGCAGATGGGTCTGGTTCCCTGGACACAAAACTCAACAGGGCTATCAAACCGAAGCTGCTGTAATGCGTCAGACTGCTATGGGAAAACTTCATCCCATCTTCGTCCAAGGCTAGGGGACGGCATGCCACTCCTTGGGTGATGGAAACCCACCCGCTCGGTGGGCGACACAATTACCAACCCGGGGCGGCGGGAGCGGCTCAGCTGGGGACCTCACGCCTGTGAGTCCAACACCAGCAATGGCATGTCAATAACGACACCTGTGAAGAAGTTATGCAGCGATTTCTTATTCTGATCTCTTCTGTACTAAGGCGATTCTTTACTGACTATACTGATTCTAGAATCTTTTTTTAAGCGTTGGCTGTCTGTAGCCAATATCTCTTATCTGTCTAACTGATAATACTTTACTAGCTTATATTCTGAAAATCTGTTTCTTTTTTATTCTATAACATGGCTTGTTAATCATACAATAGCTAATGCAGTCCCCCGAAATGCTAACTCGTCCTTTGGCGCATGCTTTTCTATCTTTGGCCCGAAATACGATACGGCAACGCAAACCAGTATGTACTAGACTTACTCAATTCTCAGCATTCAACTCCGAGTTTCAAATACGGAGTTTACTATGATTCATAACACTAAAACTTACTAACTTGCCGAAGAACAACTTCACATACCTTAACCTCGAGTTATCCATTTTGTCGGACGAGGCTCGGGCGATATTCCGACTTCTCCCAGCTGCATTCATAAACCGTCAATTAGTACTAAAATACAACACTATTACGAAGGACGGCGTCACTTTCGATATAATTATCGTCTAAACTTAGGCTTATCGAAGGAACGGCGAAAACTTCTTATTTCAGAAGTCCGAGAAGGGAAGTATTTCACTTCACGGTTAGGAGCACATAGACACTAGTTTGCTGGAGCAATTCTACTTACCTTGGTCCGGTAGCTCGACGATTCGTCGACGATATTTGTAGAAACAAAAACCGTAGGAATGCTCCCTCTTTGCTAAATGCCTCGGTACTGAGGTTAATGATTTAGACTTCGTTTGGCAGCGTAATCAAGCGATTATTTTCAATTTTCTTCGTCTTCTTCCTCACTCACGTTTTCCTTGAATTTCCAACGGAAATTATCTTAAGTTAAAGGAAATTAACATAGTTATATAGGAAGTTGCTAATAATTAAAAAAATTAACATTATTTAAAGGGAATATTTATTAATTAAAGGGAATTATTATCACAAACCGAGCTTTAAATACTTGGACACTATAAATCGCATTTTACCTTGTGACGCGCCGACTTGGCGCTTGTCAGATTTTCCCCGGGCATTTTTCCCCGGGCCTTTTTCTAGCATGTATGGCTTTCAAATATTCTTAACCAACACGCGAATAGGCCATCTATGTGCCGAAAATTTACGGGGTGTAACAGTCTTGGTACATGTTATTTGCGGATTATATAAGACTGATTGGCGGGACGCGAAACGGCCTTAAGGTGAGGTTGGAGATTTGGAGACAAACCTTCAAGGTATTAAGTTGAGCAGTATTAAAACTGAGTACTTGGAGTTCAAGTTCAGTGACATGTTCCATGAAGCGGATGTGGATGTGACGTTTTATACTTAGGCCATTCTTAAGAGAAGAAGTTTCAAGTACCTAAAGTTAGTAATCCAAGGTAATTGAAACTTGAGGAGGATGTCACACATCGTATTGGGGCAAAATGGATGAAATTAAGGCTTGCACCCAGTGGTCTATGTGATAAGAACATGTCGTCAATACTTAAAGATAACTTCTTGAGTAATGGTTAGATCGACTATGTTATATTGGGTAGAGTGTTGGCAAGGAGATGGATATGTGCCCGCATACAAGGAGAGATAATATTTGAAATTAAAATATTTGGACCAAGGTGGGAGTGGCCCCCGTGGAGGATAAGAAAGTGAGATTGAGATGGTTCGGAGTTCGGACATGTGAAGGGAGATATGTAGATGCCCGTGTAAGAAGGTGAGAGAGGCTGGCGTACTGTCGATGGATTGAGAAGGGGTACATAGAGATAGGCCTAAGAAGTATCAGATGAGGTAATTAGGCAGGACATGACTCAACTTCAGCTCACTGAGGATATGACCCCTTAGTGAAAAGTGTTGAGGTCGAGAATTATGATAGAAGGTTAGTAAGTAGCCTAGGACCTTGCTTTCCCATTTTCGAAGTAATAGAACTAGTCTTGTATTTTCGTATTCCTACATTTTGATTTCTATTAGTTAATTTTTAACCTAAATTATTGTATTTTCTTCTTATTGTTCTTGCTTGTTACTATTGTCTTTTTGTTCCATTATATTTTAGCTGAGAGTCTATCGAAAATAACTTTTCTATATTTTTAAGTTAGGGGTAAGATTTATATACACACTATTATTTTCAGAATCAACTTGTGAGATTACATTAAATTAGTTATTGTTGTTGTGTTATTAAATTGATGCATGTACACACACACGTACATACACACATTAGATAATTTTTAAGGTCTGTGTATGGGCCCAATATAACTGATTACAAATTCTAAATTAATTTTGTATACAAAAAACTTATATTTTAACTATTATTTTGCTCATTTAAAAAAATTAAAAGGTTATTAACCAAAAACAATATATAGATTTTAACTTGTAATTTGTTTCCCAATTAAAATTTTAGTATAAATAGAATATTATAATAAAATAATTTAACTAAAAAATATTGTCAAGAATTATTATCAATTATGGGAACATTCATTTATTAAGTTGTAAAATACTTGGGATCTATTATTTAATTTGTATTTTACATATTTCATCTCTATGAAATTAGAAATCCTGACTTATTGTTTTCCCAATTAAAATTTTAGTATAAATAGAATATTATAATAAAATAATTTAACTAAAAAATATTGTCAAGAATTATTATCAATTATGGGAACATTCATTTATTAAGTTGTAAAATACTTGGGATCTATTATTTAATTTGTATTTTACATATTTCATCTCTATGGAATTAAATCCTGACTTATTGCGAAGTAAAAAATTGATGAGATTACAAAAGTAAATATTCTTGCATCTATTGCTACTACACTATTTACTCTAGTTCCTATTACTTTTCTACTTATCATTTACGTAAAAAGGTCAATCAAAATGATTAATTATTAACTAATTTGAATGAAACTTGACTTCTGAGTTCTTAGCAAAATTGATGAAATAAGAAAAAAAGATTTCAATTTCATGTCTTAAATGAAATGAGTAGACTAGAATCGATAGTATTCTAATAGATAGTATGGTAGAAAGATTTATCTATTTCTTTCTACTATACTATTTATTAGTTAGATTGTAGTTATAAAGCAACCCCTGGAATAAAATAAAGATAGAGGTTGCATTTGATATGGATTCATAGAATTAGCCACACTCTCATTTAGGCGATCTTGATAGTCAGAATACGAGAAGTGTCTTAATCTAGACACTCTCCAATTTGATAGGATCCAAATAAAAAAAGAAAATAGAATGGTAGGTTTTTCCATCTTTCTTATTAGATAATTAAAAACCAATTGATTGTGAAAGGTCTTGTTCATTGTGGTAAGCGAGGAAGAATTTAGTAAAGGGATAATGCCGCTTTATACTTGTTACACCTCATAAATTCTTGACATGTAGATGGTCTATTCGCATGTTGGTTAAGAGTTTTTGAATGCCATACATGCTAGAAAAAGGCCCGGGGAAAGATTGGACAAGCGCCAAGTTGGCGCGTCGCAAGGTAAATGCGACTTATAAATCGCATTCCAGGAATGCTATAAATCGCATTCCCCGAACACGACTTATAAATCGCATTCCATGAATGCGACTTATAGGTCCCAACTATATAAGGGCCTCCCACTTCGGTTTTAATGTTAAATTTCATATAATTTCCAGAGAGCAAACCAGAAAACAAGGGGCACGAAGTGAGTTGATGAGATTCCTTCCG
>JACEIK010003914.1:121531-144043 GCA_018107945.1 Datura stramonium
AACTTTTAAAATTAAATAAATAAAAAGATATTTCTTTTTAATATAATGGACAAGTAAAAAAAAATAAGGGAATATCTCCCATCATTAACGTATCAAAGATATTTTGAGCTTTACAAACAATATTTCACCATACGCCAACTCCTTTTAATATGTCATAAATTAATACATCGTTTTATTTGAATAATAATGTTGCTCTTATTTAACTTATACCATGAAAATGATGTAACATAAATGAACCTTTTCCAAAACCTTCAAAAAACATAACAACAACAATTTAAAAAAAAAGAAGAAAAAGAACATAAATAAAACTACGGTAAACTTGCTTGACAATAACTTGAGCATAATGAAAATGGTCCATTCAAATTTCAAAACATATAAATAGGTACCGAGTTTCATACATGAAACTTCAGTCGAGGAGGAAAAAGACCAGAGCTACCGGGATTCGATAGTATTCAGTAACTTTTGCTCAAATAATATATTTATATTTGTAATTTTTTTTACATACGTATAAATATTAAAAAATTTAATAGAGAAAAAGCTATAACTTCAATTTTATGGATCTTGAATTTTAAAACTACTACCGTAAGTGCTAATAACCGGGTTTTAAGGGGTGGGGACACGGTACATTGCCCCTAGCCAACTCTCAAGTAGCTCTCAAATCAAACTCCAAGTGCCATGGACCATGGTTTGCATTGCCATAATAAGATGTGCAAACAAAAGATTGATACAAAATCTCACTGCAAACTAATTTGTTGAAAGCAATTTTTTCTTTTTTCAATCAAATTCCATGAACTTGTCACTCCAAATATCTACAATCTAAAATTTTTAAATCGTGGTTGCTCTTGTTCCAAGTCATGGTGGATGTTGAACATATACAAAATTAAAAAACATATTGGGTGATCAGATAATTATAAATAAATAGAAACAACTTACTGGCCATTCAAAAGACTTGCGGAGAAATTTATTCCGCAATCATCACAGCAAAACAAACGCGTTTGTTTCTTAAATTTTGTGTCTTGTCAGTTGTCACCATCTCACAACTCTTAATGATGTCTAAAAAACGACACTAATTGCATTTCAAAATTATTGAGAGTACATGCAGAGGCAACCCCCCGACACCTCCCCCTACGCTCAGATATCTACTTGCAAGTTTTTAAATGCAATTTCCAAGTTTACCGCTAAATGACGATTTCGAAATTTAGAGTCGATAAATTTAAATAACATTTTTCGTAATAGTACATGTATACATAATTCAAGTCCAAATAATGGGTTAGAGGCTGTTTGGTAGTTAGTTAGAATTATAGAGGTATTAGCGGGGGCGGACCTGGTATGACAATACCGAATATTATATCAATATTGAAATTTTTGAAACTGTGATTTTGACATTATGATATGTGGAGTATGGTATTTGATATTGGTTTTAAAAATACTTTGGTATTTGATATTTATAAAAAAAAATTCGAAATATCGAGTACCATACCGAAATTTATAGGTACATATATAATTCATACATATTATATTATAATACTAGAAAATATACAAAATAGTATTAGTACAAACTAGTTATTTAGACATCGAAACTTTGACTACTCTATCTTAATTTAAATTATTTTTCTTTGTAATAGATTCAAGAAGAATATTGTTTATATGTTTTTTTTAATATATTTACAACGTAAGATGTTAGTATGATATAATCGTGATATTTTTTGAAAAGCCGGACTCATAATTCTCTATTGTATAAGTATATGTAAGTCGAAGTTAAATAAACTATGATTATCGATTTACCGTATAACAAAATAAAACTGAACTTTAAAATATCGAACCATACCAAATTAATTTGGTATGGTAATGGTATAGTATTTTTAAAAACCAAATACCGAAATTACAATACAGAAGTTTTAAATACCGTATCATATCATACCATGCCAACCCCTAGATATTAGTGCTACATGAGTTAGTTATGAGAAAATCTTTATATTATTTTATGCTGATTAGTTATTCCACCTCTTATCCTACATAATACAATAATACATAAATTTTCTTAACACTTATACATATATCAGTTATGCAAATTTTTTAAATTATAAATCGAACACCACATTAAATTTATACATGAATAACCTATCTCTTAATTAACTATCAAACACGATATTACTTAATTAACTTACATTAAACCTTTTAGTCCCCCTAAAGATTGTTAGAAGAATTGAATCATGGAAGTTTAGGAGTGTGTAACAAAGAATAATGATGTGTTACCTGCAGTGCTGGCCCATGAAAAGAAAGAGTAGTACTTATCAGAGAAAATTACTAAACACAGATACAATCATTCACTTTTGGAAGATGAAAAGTATGCTCTCACTTTTATGGTTTAGTGGTCCTATCCTCTAATTTTGTCGTCTCATAAACATGTAGACCCATGTGAATCACATCAACAATGGTCTCATTATTACACCAGACCATTTCTGTTCCAACGTTAATATCTTCAACATAAAATAGATAAATCATGTTCTTTCTAAACAGGCGTTTAAACTTGTGAGTTCAAAAGAAGTGGATTTAAAGTTGAGATTGCGTGTTGAATATGTAATTTAAATTTTAAAAGCTTTAGTTTTTTTTCTTATAAATATGTGAAAACGGCCAAAACTTCCCTTATAATAATCAAATGAGTGAATCATAATTCATGAACAAAGTTTCAGAATATCCTAAAATTAGCATATTTCGCGTTACTTGTGTATATAAATGTTGTGAGTGTAAATTTACAAATACGCACAATAATTTACTGATTCAATAAATCAACAACAGTAATAACTAATTATTCATTAATATAAGTTGAAATTTTGGTCAAAACACCATAAACAAATACAAACCTCAAATTTGACCCAAGATGCACATCCAAACGGGTTCTAAGATTCCACGTTGGCTGAATTTATAGCAGTTGATGGATGAATTTATTTCCGCAGACGTAATGTAGGAGCCAGGAGGGCCCCTACAATATTAGGATTCAGTTCAGAGGCCATGGGATGAGATACCCATTTACTTCCTGTGAAAATATACCAAATCATTCTCCTCTTTTTCTGTGTGTGTGGAGGGGTGTAGTATAAACCTCAGAGAGAGAGTTGTTCCTACAACACTGTTAATACCCACAAATCTTTCCAAAAGCAGATAACCTAAGGGAAAAAGTCATGGTAAAATGATCATATGAAAGAAGAGGTTATTTTCCTTTCTAATCCTCCTTTTCTGCCAAAATAATTAAAAGGTCAAAAGGTCAATTGCTGTTAAGCAAGCACTAGCCAGAAGAGCAGAGAAGTACCAAAATAAATCAATATAGCCATTTATCATCCGACAATCTTGTATTGACAAATCTAAGCGAATATAATTTGTATATTCTCGGGTAAATTTGTGGAAGAAAAAGTGGAGGCACTGATCAAATTCTCCTCGATTTCCAGAACTGTGAACACCACATTGACACTGATATCTTCACCAAAAGTGTGAAAGCAACTCTACAATAACTTTTAAGTTTTTCCCCTTCTCTAGCGTAGCGCTATTAGAAGAAAAGAAATTTGGCGAAGAGAAGAAACAATCTAGTTCCTGTTAGCACGTGATTGTAAAACCAGTAAGCGCTATCTCTATCTCGTGATTGGTCAGCAGTCTAGACATTAGATAATCACCAGAAGAATTATGAACCATCACACTGAACTCAAAAAGGACCAAACTGTGTTTACAGAAAAACATATTGATTCAAAACTCAACAGTAACAACGAAGCTTAATCATGGTATCTGAAATAGCATTCTCCTCCACATGGGATGAAGCATGCTACATAATGTGACTGATACAAAAGTGTGAATACTGGTTGATTTTTTTGTTGCTAATAGCATGTTCACAAACAACGCTCTTGCCATAAGGGGGCATACACCTCAGGTTTCAAGTCAATTCCAGCTAGCTACACACTAACTCTACCGTCAACAAAAAAAGACCAATTCACCCACCTTCAAACTACGACATGTTTCTCGATGGATACCTAAATACAGAGATGCTGAGTACTGAGTATTAGGTACAACTGGCGCATATGTGCAAGAGGTAGGGAGTACATAGGTTTATCCCCATATGCAATTATTACTGAAGTTGATTATTCATTCCGCTCAGTCCTGAAAAGTCAAAGGAGAAGTATATACATCAAGGCAAAAAACATTAACAAGAACATAGATTAGAAGGGTAATACAGCCAGCAAAACTTACTTTGGTTTGTCACTTAACATCACCATAGATCTAAGGACACCGGGACTAATCCTATCTGCAAGAACTCCTTGATCTGATATCCATAATGACTTCTCCTTTACAAAGCTCTGAAGCTTCTTAGCTTCGTAATCGAGTAGAGTTTGATCTGCACCAAGTAACCAACCATTTGGACTGGTTCATGTTTCAAAAATTGAAAACAGGGCAGAGAACCAAAGTAAACAATAGAGATCTCAACAAGAATAAGAAGGAAATGAATTACCAAACACAGAAAATCAAAGGGAGACACCCGGTGCTCCCTTAAATGTTTGAGGATGAGACGATTGAACAATATATAATTTTATATCACTTTAAATTATGAGATAAAATTAAACAAAAAGGCATTTAGTAAAATAATCCATGTGAGAATAGTTACAAAATCAAAATGTAGCAACATCATAGAATTACTATTACAAAATAATCAACTAATAAATTAAAAAGTTATTAAATTAAAAAAAAAAAAGAAATTGAAGATGATGTTAAAATAATTAAATCAAATAAACATTAAATTTTAATAACAAAACTAAAAAATATATAATTAGGTGTTAAACAGGACGGGGCAAAACAGGGATAAACAGGGCAGGATATGGCTAAATCTAAATAGAGGGCAAACAGTTAAATGGGGCAGGGCAGGATCGGGCAAAACTTCAATAGGGAAAGACTTAACCCGCCTCACCCACCCAATTGCCATCCCTAGGACCAATCATTTTGCTACTTTATTTAAAGTAATTTACCTCATAAAAGCAAGCTTATATATCATTCATGTTTCAACAGAAGTGGTAATCACTAGAAAATAATGTAATCTCTCTCCGACATCTTTCTTCTACCCTTCATCTCCTGATTTCTCCTCTTATCCTCTGCCAATATACTCACTATTACCGCACTTTTTTCTAAATACCTCAAAAAGTCTCAATAAGGCCCCAAATTATCATCATTTTCTCAGCTCAAAAGCCCATATTGGCCCCACATATCACTCTCTTCTGTAAGAACATGTTCACCCCCTGGCAACGGCCACGGTACCAAAGACTCCAACTCAGCGGATGGTGCATCAAAAAAACAATCACCAGTTCAGAAACGAAACTACTCCATCACTTGCATTTGATGCTGAGAAATATTTATACATTTAGAGTTGTCAAAGAAGAAGCTTATAAGGATTAAAACTACTTGAAATGAAGCGTGAAAGCATAGAGGATGGTACAACACTTAACCTGGGGTTCGTAGAGTTGTCACACCACCAAAGGATGAGTTCGGAGAGCCAACGCGCCGAGCTCGACTCAAAGGAAGGCCCAAATGGCAAGCTGGGAGGGTCAGAGAGAAGCAAAGGGCCAAAGGTGCCACCCTGGCCCTACAGGCCCAGCCAAGGCCTGCCGACCTAGTTGTTGATCCTGGATAATTTTTGTTTCGAGTTCCTCTTTCCTCAAGTCTTTTTAGTTTAGACAATAAATATAATATTTGAAGGGTTAGTTCCTTAGTTTTTAGATGATAATTGGACTTGTGAGGCAAGGAGAAGTGGAGAACCCTACGCGCTCTAGTGACTATCAAGGTTTCCTTCAAATGAGTGATTAGTTTGTACATTAGTTTGTACATAATCTGCTACTCATCTTTATGTGTTTGTTTCATTGGATGTTTGATAAGCACTTTAATACTATTTTGTTGCCTATTTTCTCATACTTGGGGTCCTTGGTTCCTAATCTCTTGGCTTCTTCTCTAATCTATTTTACTTTTTGAATTTCAATACTCTTGGTTGCCTCATTATCATCCCAAGAATGCCTATTCCTTTAGATGAAAACTCTACTTGGTACGGAGTCTGGTAAAGATCGTGAATCATTGATTTACATTATTATTATTCTTTACTCCCAATATTAATAGCCATGCTTAAAACACCCATCTGCATTCTCCTTTTTCTTCTCTAATGTGATAGACCCCACTCCAAACCTCCTGAGCTCAAGAGTAATCTTCTTCTTCTTCTCTGGTACAATAAACCCCACTAAAGAACCCCTGCCTTCAAGAGTCAACAGTGGCCCGTTCGACATTGTTCCCGTGGTGACTCGAACTTCCACCCTCTTGGTTAAAAGTAGCTCATGTCACTGGAGCAACCTCACTTGCAATCCTTTGCGTTCACTTTTATCTCCACTAAATTTGTGAGGGGAAAATGTCTCGACACCCAAGGTGTCTACACCTCAAATAACTTCTATTGGCTAAACAATTTTGTTTTAATAAACTGCCCCTTTTTACTGGTAAAGCTTTGCTCTGCTATAGCACATTTTTCATATATGGAATCTTCTTCCTCATACATTCATGTATATCTCATTCAGTTAGATAATACAGAGGAACTATATTTGCATAAAGTTCATGCAGAGCGTGCTACTGGTGCATACTTTGTAATAACGATTCACAACATAAAAGTGATAAGAAAGAACCTTTCTCCAGAATGGTATGAGCAGCATGAAAAGGAATATTGGCAAATACATCAGTTCCCGGGAATATGACCCAAGTCTTCTCCTTTGAATCATGATTTCCACAGGTTGGACAAACCTCTTTCACCAATGGTCTTGATTCAACACCCCTCATTATTGACTCAAAAGGTGTAGGAACGCTAGTTTTTGTTGTCTTTGCCCTCCTCCTTAGTGCAGTTAATGCTTCCCTGCTCCCATTCCTCACTCTATCATTTTCAACTAGCTGCAGCAAATTACACATATTTTTCTTATACATTTGAACAAAAGAAATTGCTTCAGCCAAGAGGGCATTTCAAGTACCTGTTGCCGAGCTAACAAAAGATTTTCACCTTCAATTTCAACCTCAATAAGCTTTTCTTGTAATCGCTTCATTGATTCGTCCATTTGATCTCTATAAAACACTAACAATTATGAGGGTCCTCGAATTTCCAGAAACTAATTCATCTAATAAATTATTGCAAGAAAAAGCTATTATAGGTTTAAAGAAATGCAAATGCAAGTGACAAAGCCGTCATCCCAATTTCTGGGCCAAAAAAAAAAAGAAAATAAGATTATAAAGGGAAGACCAAGTGTAGCACTTCCACCAAGCTCTGATTACCTTATTTGTTACAGTATAAAAGGATAACAGTAAAATGGAGAAAAATATACTTTAAAATCTCCCAATGACCTCATTAAAATCCACAGTAAAATAATTAAAAGAAACCTTGCCGCGCCACCTAACAAATGTCTAAGCGGAACCCAATGTGTGACAGCTCTTGCAGAATTAAAATGAAAGGAGGGTCACCACCTAACAGATTAAAGTGTGTTAGGACACCATTCTAAACTAATTAGAGATAACTCTGCTTTATTAGTCTATTTCACCATAAATCAAGTAAAGATTCAAGTTAACTCAAAAGGATGTGTTAGACACCTTTCGAGGTACACAATCATGTGTCCCTGCCATATTCATTTAGTATGTGGGGAAAGACTAAGCGATCAGGAATGGTCAATAATTAATCCCAATTCATGCCTGGNCTGCCATATTCATTTAGTATGTGGGGAAAGACTAAGCGATCAGGAATGGTCAATAATTAATCCTAAAATGGCTATGTGATTAAAAAAAACTAATTTTAGCAAATAAATAATCTAAACATAAATTAAACTATTTAATTAATTGATGCGAAATTAATTGCTGAAATAATAGAAATGCAAACTCATTTATTGAATATAATAATACATAACTAAACAACTTAGCCAAAGCAAAATATTAAATAAGCGTAAATTAGATTTTTAGAGCAAAACTAGGTGATAAAGTATTTAAACATTTATTGAACAACTAAATAAAATAAAATAAAGCTTGATTATTAATCAAGTAAAACAACATTATTTAGATAAGTAAGAAGAAAGAATATTGAATTATTTGAGAATGGAAAATATTCATTATTATTATGACAATTTACCATAAGCCAAAATAAATCATGACTACCCCAAATGAATAAAAAAATGTCAAATAATTGACAAACCAAATAAATCCTACCATATGTATATAAGAAAGATGATTAAGATATAGACCGAGTCCCTCACAGAGACACCTACGTATCACTCTTAAACGGAAATCGGGTTAAACGTAGTTTCAATATAGAAAAGATGGAGGGAAGGGTTATTTTATCTTATCGGGATCACCTCATGCAACTAAAATAATAGTTCGCAATCCAAAATGAATTGCTCATATTATCCAGCGAGCACATACTATCATTTCCCACTACCCACCTAATTAGGTAGTTATCATCCTAACAGCATTCTAAAAAGGAAAAAGACTAATCATCCTAGCATGTGCTTATCAGACCCAATCTCAACGTCCAAGAGGCATTGGACTGGTACTTTGGCTTTTGGATCTGGAGTACACTTAAGGTTATTAATATGTGATAACGAAAGCAAAACAAATAATAATAATAAAAATATTAGCACAAAGGGTTTCACATGAGCCTCTCTATTAATTATGGTGTAATAAATCCTGTAGGTATGATATCTAAAAACATGTAAACAAATACTACTAACATGATTTCAACTATATTATGGCATATGAAATGATCCTATAGGCAAATTCTCTAGCGGCAAATAATTAAACATGTCAATACAAGTGACCTACGGGCATGATTTTTACTCAAAAGATATCAATTGGTATTATCATGAACATACAGGCAGATTCTCTAATAAACATGAAAGATTACAACTGTTCAGTTAGCTATATTATCTAGTCAGGGAAAAACAACAGAAATCTCACATCATTCTTATAGACATGAATAGATTATAACTTAACATTTTATAGGAATAGCATATAGTAAATGAACGAATTCTAACTCTGTTAATTTGAAAAATCCTATGGTTCATGATTTCTAGTAGAAAATCATATTCATGTTATTCGTATAGGCATGGTTTAATTGTAATCCAGCGAGTCCGAATGGAATGTTATCAAATTTAATCTCAACATGCCCAGATTACAAGAATCTCAAGAATTGTTTTGCAATCAAATTAACATGTTGCCTTGGTTTGCAGCCGACAAAAGAAGAGCTAGGGAAGAGTCTAAGTATTCCCACTGCTTTGAATGCTAAATAAGAGGGAGTAGTTATATTGCTGAAGAGCAAGTAATGTTTGAATTATATTACTAGAGGAATAGCAGTATTCAAATTCTAGAGAAAAGAGAAAGCAAAGTTGTACATGTAATGAACATGTAAAGTACGAAGTCCTTAGAATAAGGGAGATGGTAGGTTTATATAGATAACTAGTAAAGGGGTTAAGTGAAGGGAAAAATATTTAGAATCAATCAAAGTTCACAAAGAATACATCAGTGATAACTGTTTCAAACTTGTATAAAGAATAAGATACAATCCGGGGATTAATAAACAAAGACCATCGATTAAAGGGATTTTTACCTTACACAGAATAAACACATCAGTCCCCAATTTACGATAAACAATAACTTACTAAAGCGGGCTTAATACGTTAAGAAAGGGAGATATTAACAGTATCAATCAGGGATAATTCTCCTTAATTAGCGTAGGCGAGATAAGATATGTCTAGGGCTCAAGTTACCATAAGGAAACAGATACTACATCAGTTACGGAAAGAAGAAGAATCAATCACACTAACTTTCTTTAAACAGGAGCAGTAACAATGTAAAACCAATAACAAATAAACGCAAATAAATATTTAATCCAACCAAGGCAAGAACAGTAGAAAAGTCAGACAATGGAAATATTCCTTAAATATGATGGATGAATCAACCGGATGTAAAATTACCATAATTGAACAAATACAGCAGTTGTCATGCAATTAACTGCCATAAGTTCAGGACCTCAGATTTATCATATATGAGATTTGCCAAAAATCAAATTTACAATGGAATGATGTCAAGTTTGTATGTACTGGCATCCAAATAAGGAAAAATATAATGTCATAATAGCAGACGGAAATTTTAACTTAGCATATTTAAATATATAAAAATTTGGTATGACTGAATCTTAAAGGAAAGAGGAATTCACTGAACTGAACTTTCCATTTACGGGCTCAACTTATAGCGCAGAGGACCGAACACAACTAGGAAAATATCATATTGTTCAAATAGTGCGTTAATCAGGCGTGTAAGTATGCATATGCAATGAACACAATATTGATAATTTAATTGGTCATAACAGGTGCTATGATTAATCGCTGCTCACCATATTTACAGATTTCCACATACAACAATCTAAGTGTACTTTTAGACATGATAATCCAAGGGATAAACAAATAACAAATCAGACTCATAAACCGAAATTCAATAATTTCTAACTCGAACAGAACACAGAGGAAGGCGTAAGGGATGAACAACGATGAAAACATACCAGGGACGGACAGATTCGTCCTAACACAAAATATTCTGCTTCGAGTCTCCTCTAAACCTTTCAGTCAAACAGGAACAAGATGAGGGCCTTATGCGGGTTCCTCTCGCTTGAATCTTCACGGAATCTCGCCTTGCGGTTTCCGGAGTTGCTGGTCGGGGTTCTGCTAGGTTTCGGGTGAGAGGGAGAAGAGAAGAAGAGAGGAAGGCGATGTGGCCTCTGTGAGAGTGTAGGGAGCGAGGCGGCTTTTAGTGTTTTATCGGTGTGGTGGCTGTAGGTGGTTCACCGGTGGAGAGAAGAGAGAAGAGAGAAGATGGGCGGGTGAGGGAGGATATGGAGGTGCGGCGCTGTTTTGATGATGACTGTCTAGCGGCGCCGGTGAGGTCTAGAGAGGCGGATCAATATGGGGGAAGAGATGCGGCTGCTTGTTTGTAATTCCTTTTTTTCGGTTGGGTTTGGTGGGTTGTCGGTTAGATTAAAAGGAAAGAAGAAGTGAGAGGATGTGACCGTTAGATGAGTCCCATGGAAGGCTGAGATCAAAGGTAAGAAATGGGTCGGGTAATTGGGTCGCCAAACGGGTCGCAGACTTGGATTTGGATTAGAAATTAAATTGGGTTTAAAATCTGGCCTAAATTGATTGAAATGGTTAGTGCTGTGCTGGCATAAATTGAATAAAATGGCTAGAATTTTAATAAATTGGCCAAAATTAAATTAAGCTGCTATTTACACTTATATAAAACTTAATAAAATATAATGAGTTAATAATATAACTGACAATAATACTATATAAAATATTAATATCTAAATTAATTATAAATGAATGATAAAAAGATGTGTAAATTATTATGTTAGGCCAAACTAAGTACAAGTTTGTACAATTAATATTTAGAAAAAAAAATATTATTATATATGCAAATAAAGATTTAAAAGGCATAAATTAAATTAAGGTAATTAATAACAAGTGAGTACCAAAACGCATTTTATAATATGAATACAAATTAGAAAAATGCATAAAAAGTATTAAAAATAATTATTTAAAATGAAATATTATTAAATCAAATAGCAATTGGGCTGAAATATGAAAAAATTAAAATTGGATATCAAAACCTTATTTCCGTTGAGGGAGAAAAAATCTCAAATTAATGTAATGTTATAGAAACATTTCATTAAAGAATTGTCAAGCAATACATGTTGGTAATTAACATTGAACCACTGCATTGTAAGAATTTTCCATCATTGACAAAAACATATATCACATGTTATACATACTTTTCATATTTTACCCCCACAACATATAGATCAAATAAGAGGGGCAACTATTTGACACATTTATATAAATAATTATAGTTTTGATCAAAAATAGATTTATATAACTTAATATTATTACTATTTATAATTTATGGTAATATTTAATGTATCATTTGTTAAATTTTTATTATTTAAAGTTATTAAATTTAAAATACAAAAAAAATAAAAAAAATAAAAAAAATAAAGATATTTATTTTTTTTTAAGGAATTCCTCATGAATCACGCTATCCTTAAGATATAAAGATTTCGATATTAATAATATAGACTACGAAAATAGTTAAAATTGATATTTATGTTTGTATTTATTCATAAATCAAGCTATCATTGATTATCAATATCATTTATAATTGGACTTTGAAAGTTATGGACTTTGAAAATTGCTAGAATTAATATTTATATTTGTACTTATCCTTAAATCAAGTTTTCATTAATTATCAATATTTAATATATAATTTTAATTAAATTACATGTTTTTTTTGTTTTTTTAATTTTTGTATTTTGTTTTTGTTTTTATTAATTATATTATAAAATATTGCGTTTTAGTATTTTTTTTTTTGTATTAAAAATATTGATACACATTAATGGTATTTGTATCGCGTATTCTATGACATGTTATTTTAATTGTATAATGATATATTTAGTATACATATTTATGTATTTTTATATATATATAACGTGCATTTAAGTTGTATCTATTCCCTCTAATTTAATTTGTATTCGTTTGCTCTTGTATCATTCGTATACGTGATAAGAAAATATAAAAAGTAGCAGAGAAGAAATAGAGAGGGAGAAAGAAAGAAAAAATGACGGTGTCTGATTTGTCATGGAAGCATACATTATATTTATTGTATCATTACATTTTGTAATTTAATTATTATTATAAAAATAACAAGAAAAACAAAAAAAAAAATATTTAAAAGTTATACAACATCGATGGATCCATTTTTCTAATCAAACCAAAAATCTCTTGTGTCTTATGTTATTTACATTTCTATATCTTGTTGAATTTCCTTTTAAGCCGGTGTATTGTCGAGATGGTATATTGTCGTTGAAAAGATTTGAGAAATACACGAGAAAATCTAAGGTAAAATACACCAAGTCAATATTTGTGACAAAATACAATGAATACATATCTTAAAAATATACTAATAACAATTTCAAATCGCAAAAATGCAAGTTACCTGAATTAAATGGATTCTTGGTTGTAGTTGAAACAACTTAAGAATCATGATTTGGATTGAATTTTTACGAAAAATCCCGTGTAAATGGGGAAAAATTGAGGAAAGAAAAGCGGAAGATAGGTTGATTGATTGATGGCATGAAAAGCTGTGCATTTCTTAACGATAGAGTAAAAAATAAGCAAATACATGATAAAGTAATTAGATGGCCAGTGTAAAATAAGCTATATCTTGTAATTATCTTGTAATTATTTGAAATTGTGGCCATAATTTGTAAATATTTTCATATATTTGTTATATTATGTAATGTTTCCTAACTATTTTGGGTAGTGCTACAATGAAAGTTTACATCACATTAAGGGTACGTTTGGCCATGCGAGATAAAATTAGAATTTGAAATCGTGATACGAAATCATATGAGATGAAATTAAAGTTCTGTTTGGACATGTAATTTGAAATTCTTAAGTTATATTTTTTCCTCACGAACATAAACTCCAAAAGTTGTGAAAACTATTAAACTTTTCTTAATTTATACAATCTTATCGAATTAGTAAAAGTTCATAAGAAAGTATAATACACTGTCACAAAGTCATTCTAAAAAAAGTACAACATTTAAAGATCGAACTTTAGTTCAATAAAAAGTAAAACAATTGAACATTAGTTGTATTATGCTACTCTTTAATGTAATCCTCCTACATGGTTGGCAAAGGTTGGTACGAGTAATNAAAAGGTAGCTGTGATTCATATTATATTTGTATTTTCATACTAGCATGTGTAATTTTAGAAATATATATATATATTTTATGAATTTTTTTTTTACCAAAATTAAATCGGATACATCTTATACATTGATACACATTAATGGTATTTGTATCGGTTATTCTATGACATGTTATTTTAATTGTATCAATGATATTTATTATACATATTTATGTATTTTTATATATATAAACGTGCATTTAAGTTGTATCAATTCCCTCTAATTTAATTTGTATTCGTTTGCTCTTGTATCATTCGTATCTGTGATACAGAAAATATAAAAAGTAACAGAAGAAATAGAGAGGGGAGAAAGAAAGAAAAAAATGACGGTGTCTGATTTGTCATGGAAGCATACATTATATTTATTGTATCATTACATTTGTAATTTAATTATTGACTATAAAAATAACAAGAAAAACAAAAAAAAAATATTTAAAGTTATACAATATCGATGGATCCATTTTTCTAATCAAACCAAAAATCTTGTGTCTTATGTTATTTCTATATCTGTTGAATTTCCTTTTAACTGGTGTATTGTCAGATGGTATATTGTCGTTGAAAAAGATTTGAGAAATACACGAGAAAATCCTAAAATTAAAATACACCAAGTCAATATTTGTGACAAAATACAATGAATACATATCTTAAAATGTACTAATAACAATTTCAAATCATAAAATGCAAGTTACCTAGATTAAATGGATTCTTGATTTGTAGTTGAAACAACAAGAATCATGATTTGGATTGAATTTTTTCTGAAAAATCCGTGTAAATGGGAGAGAATTGAGGGAAGAAAGAGCGGGAAGATAGGTTGATTGATTGATGGCATGAAAAACTGTGCATTTACTGCGATGGGAGTAAAAAATAAGCAAATACATGATAAAAGTAATTAGATGGCCAATTAATAAAATAAAGCTATATCTTGTAATTATTTGAAATTGTGGCCATAATTTGTAAATATTTTCATATATTTGTTATATTATGTAATGTTTCCTAACTATTTTGGGTAGTGCTACAATGAAAGTTTACATCACATTAAGGGTACGTTTGGCCATGCGAGATAAAATTAGAATTTGAAATCGTGATACGAAATCATATGAGATGAAATTAAAGTTCTGTTTGGACATGTAATTTGAAATTCTTAAGTTATATTTTTTCCTCACGAACATAAACTCCAAAAGTTGTGAAAACTATTAAACTTTTCTTAATTTATACAATCTTATCGAATTAGTAAAAGTTCATAAGAAAGTATAATACACTGTCACAAAGTCATTCTAAAAAAAGTACAACATTTAAAGATCGAACTTTAGTTCAATAAAAAGTAAAACAATTGAACATTAGTTGTATTATGCTACTCTTTAATGTAATCCTCCTACATGGTTGGCAAAGGTTGGTACGAGTAATAATACCAATAACAAATTTTGTTTACATCTAAAATAAATAGTTGTATATATAAAATGACAGATTTTTAAAAATAAAATATAAATTTATGGGTCAAATTTGTATTTGAAAAAAATTCATCTCATGATTTGAAATTTCAAATTAAGATTTTTTGAGAATTTTGAAATTTTATCTCATAAGATGAAATCGTACATTCAAACGTTGATTTCATTTCATGATTTTAAATTACAAGATAAAATCACACGTTCAAATGCTTATTTAAAGCTCCAACTCTGAAAGAACCAAAAGCATACTGGTTTTAAGAGTGAGTTATAGCAAATGGGTGGATTTGAGTTTGTGGGGAATAAAAATGGGTTGAGAAAAAATGGTTTGGACTTGAACCTACACATATTTAATCATTAATATAGGTTAAAAAACGGATTGAGTAGTGGGTTACATGGGTCACCCATGTTTTGTACTTAATCTTTTTCTTTGTTTTAATTTTGATCATTAGCAATTATCAATTAAAACGCAAGAACAATTATACGATACTAACTTTCCACCCCAACACGATCAAATAATAAATCTAATAAATCACAATAATAGTTTAATTAATATAAACAACCACAATTAGTTAATGTGGAATAAAATTTGACAATACAATATTATTAAATGATTTCAAGATTAATAACAGCGATAAATTTATGTACATTAAGAACAATCCAGATCAAGTGATCATTGTTTCTTCATAATAAATAATGAGATTACCAACATAAATATTACTAAGCGCATACTCACTAGTAGCTAGTAAGCTTGATATGAAGGACTCAGTTTCAGTACATTAAGACATTAAACCTCAGAAAGTATGCAGCTAGGAAAATTAAGGAGAAAAGACTAAAGAGTAGTTGGTCACAAGAGAGAGTAAGAAGACATAAGGAAGCATTTTTTATCAAGTAGAAAGATGATTCAAACATATAAGTAACTGAAGATTCCATTTATTTCATTCATCTTCCAACTTTTATTCCCCTCGAAGAGCAAGAATCGCGCTCTCAGTTGAGGCATGAATACGCCAAGGATTTTTCCTCAACCAACTCCTTCGCGGTTGCGTCCATCTTGACCCTTGAAAACTCATCTATCTTTAGACCTGCATCAAGAACACAGAGAGTCTCTTAGGCAAGCTCCAAACAAAGGATACTTCCTTCTGATCATATTAGGACACTCCTTAAGAAAGACATTTTTAATATCCTATATGTCTAATGTACTCTTTCACTGTCCCAATTGCTGAAGTATTTGACTAAAGCCTAATACGTGAAACCAGAGGTAGTATTCACTAGATTGAGTACTAAAATTTTATAAGAAGGAAACTAAATGAGGCCACAAACTAACCTTGCACAATTGACCATTCTCCTTTCTCACAAGTAACTGGGAAAGAGTATATTAAGCCAGCTGGGATGCCATAAGATCCATCAGAGTAGACCCCCATTGAAACCCATGTCCCCTGAACAAAACATGTAAGAAAAATTTAGTTTGATGGCAAAAGAACAGGAAAAGTGACATATAAAGGAGTAATTAAAATGGTGATGATACTTAACCTTTGGAGTGCCCAAAACCCAATCATGTATATGATCACAAGCTGAGCTAGCAGCAGATAAAGCACTTGATAGCTTTCGAGCTTTTATGATGGCGGCTCCTCGCTGCTGCACTGTGGTGATGAATTCTGTGTTCAACCTAACATTTTCAGGGAAGCTTATTAGTACTGATCTGATCTTATTTTGATGATATAGCTTTCTTGTATTTGCGTTGGTTGTCGCATAGACCTATAAAGTTATTCACGAAACTAAACATCCCGCTGGATCATTTGCAAATTGATAGACAGTGTTGCATCAGCTTGCCAATCTCCAATTACGGCATATGAATTACAATATCATACAAATAAAGACAGGTGCATTCCAATATATAACAATTAATGCCTCATTCAGCTTTGTTAAATTCTGTTCTATGGATGAGGATACCAACTTTTCTCCTGTTTCTTTTGCATTTTCATGTATAATAACTGTAAATATTTGATGCAAAAGTAGGAGGGATCTGTCAAAGTTGGTGTTTAGAGCATTTACCATTGATCATCAGCAACAAGTTCTCTGACAGGCTTTTCTCCAGCAGAGGTTTTTACCGTTGCATGATTCACATCTGGATACCTTGATAAATCTTCCCCTACACACAAAGGGAAGGAGCCGCACANTTTCTCCAGCAGAGGTTTTTACCGTTGCATGATTCACATCTGGATACTGAGTTGAAGAGTGATTTCCCCATATTGTCACATTCTTTACGTCACCAACATGAACATTTAGTCTCTCCGAAACCTGACCTAAAGCTCTGTTGTGATCAAGCCTTGTTAGGCAAGTGATGTTTTTTGCCGGAAAGGAAGGGGCAAATTCTTTCAGAATAAGGGCATTGGTGTTTGCTGGGTTAGCAACAACCAAAACCTGCGCCAATCGGAGACCACGATAAACATGTCAATTTTCTATAATGTTCCATACATATGCTTAGTAGGATTGTATTAATAACAAAATTGTTTTTCTTGAACCTAAGATGGACAAAAATCTGGTGCACAATGATGTCGAAAGGATCATCAATTTGATTGGAAATGAATAAACAGCTAGAGGTTTTAACATAGAGACAGAAGCTGCTACAATCTTAAAATATCAAATTTACATAATATTTTATCCATTAACTTAAAACCAAAATGAACTAAGCCAATCTAAGAAAATAAGAAACCTTGAGCTCATGTTGTCTTCACAGATCACAAATTAAATAACAAACTTTTCTTACTTTGCAATCAGGGGCAGCATGCTGCTCTAAGGCAGAGGCTTGTGCCTTGTAAATTGAAACATTTTTCGACATCACGTCCTTCCTTTCCATCCCTTCTTTTCGTGGAAATCCACCAACCATAACAGCAACATTGACGCCTTTACAAGCTTCAACAGCATCCGTGGTAGCAACAACACCTATGGAACAATAATATTCGATTAATTTAACAAAGCAAGAAAGAAAAAGTGGTTGTATGATGTTTTTTTTTCTTACTGTATTTTACCTTTGAGTAGAGGAAAAGCTGCATCAATCAATTCCATTTTCACTCCTTTCAAGGCCTCAGCAGCTGGCTCAATATCAAGCATGTGTATGATAACAGGTTGATCAAGGCCTAACATGGCTCCTCTAGCAATCATCGGAACAAGAGCATATCCAATTTGACCTATTACAAGATGTTCAAACCAACAGGAAGCATCATCAGACAATAGTTCTAAAAGGACATATTAAAGGGCCAAAAATTATTTAGAATCTGAATGTTTTGTCACCATATTGGATTGTGAAGGACTATAATGGAGTGACACGACCAGTGATGATTCATATAACTGACCCCAACTTGCCTGGGATTGAGGAATAGCTGTTGTTATTGTAGTTCTTGAATGTTTTGCCACAACAACCCCCTCTTTTTTTTTTCTCAGAATATCACATGTGCTAATTCTCTAAATCCTAGTTTACCAATCAACAGTGACCACATTTAAAACTTCTTATATCGTATAAAAAATTTCGTCAGTCATAGTTTGACTGCTGGCTAGCTTGATAATCTTAAACATCTAAGGAAATCCAGATGATTTTCAATCCAATTCCTTCTTGGAGTGAATCCAAATTGATCTCGCTTGAAAGCCGAAGAAGTTTAATCTGGTAATCTGAGTTTAACATATAGATAAACCATCCTGACTAAATCTAGATTAATCAATTGGCCAAGAACTACCTAAATCTTATAGCCATGTTCTTGTCAAATATAGCACTCCTATGTGATTACCAAGACACAATACAACAACAATAACATGCCCGGTACAATCCCACAAGTGAGGTCTAGAGAGGGCAGAGATAAAAAGTCTGTTTCCGAAAGACCACTCATTACCAACACAGAATAAATTAAATGAAAAGTACACAAAATAGAAAACAAAATGCTGCAATACAATGAAATAGAAATTAACATGCCTGCAGCACCAGTAACAAGCACTGTAATGGGATCCTTCTCTACGTTCAAGAAGCTCCATATGTGTCTAACAATCTTCCATGACAAATAGGCACAACCCAACAAAACAAGAGGCTTTTCAATTGATCCCCAGTATTCCATTATTTTTAAGAAGAAAATTCACAAAATAATCGCAATTAGGTACTGTTAACATTATACCCATGTGATTTAAAGGAAATTTTCACACAAAAAGACTTTGAAGACAAGGCAAGGCGCCCTAATAAAATGCCAAAGACAAAACCCACAAGCTATGAAATAGAATAGTAACTCATCCATGTCAAGAAAAGAACCTAATACAATAGAACCAAAATTAGAACACGGAATTAATTTTTTAGAAATTGTACCAGCAGCTCCAGTGACAAGAACTCTAGTGGGCTGTTTTGCCATGGTTGTAAATAAAAAATAATAAAAAAAGTTTTGCAGAGGCTGACTAAAGAATCTGATGAATTTTTATGTGTGATTTTAGAATGTTGGTACTAGTATTGGAGGTATATCGAAATACAAGGAGAATTATAGGGAGATGGCCATCAAAAGCAGTTGTTGCAGTCACATGAAAAGCTGCATGTTAGTTGATACCCTCATGGACTTGGCACACTACCTTACAACTTTTTTCGATGGTTGCCACCTATTGTTACGAGTTAAAAGAAACACACCTTTTTTTGAGTTTGTGAGTTTTTTACATGTTTATTCATATACATTTCAATTTCAATTACTGGTTGTCCATAGTTGAAGTATGTTTTGAAAAATAATTGATGATAATCAAAAGTGAGCACCTAATAATTTAGATGTGTTTTTGATCGTTTAACTCTACCGGTATTTATAGCGTTGTTAGTTTAAATATAATTTTTGTTTCAGTTGATACTTAAATTTTTTTGTATCTCATAGTTAAATATATTACTATGTAATAATAAAAAGTCAATTTGATGAGATTGCATCTTTATCTATTTTCTTTTACTTATTATAGTACAATATAATATAATATAATATGATAGATTATGAGACGATATTTAATAACTATCCAAACAAGGTCGTACTTTATAGAATGGAGAAAAGGCCTAAACTAGTCCTTTAATTTTGGGCCTAGATATAAATTCATGGTTGATATTTGATATGGAGCACTAATAGTCCTTGTTGGTTATCAAACTGATGGACTTTTAAATATTTTTTAAACTCCTATCATTTTATTAACAGAAAGATTAATATGGACCAATTTCCCTAATAATTATTTTTTATTTTAAATTGATTTAGATTGCTAACTCAATTACTTCAAAAAACTAAAATTGAATTTTATTTTGATTTGAGACTCACATCAAAGTAAGTCACCTGTAAAATGCCTTCAAGGCATATGTGTTAGCCACTGGGGAACTCTTGTTCCTTGAGGACTACGCCTTAAGTGTTCATATATGTGTGTGTGTGTGAGATACGCTCAACGACAAATGAATTATTAGTATTGTGTATCTGCATCAATTGATTTGTTAAATTTGACTCTTCAAAAATCTTCTCAATTGATTACAAATCAGAAGTTGATAGCACAACAAGTAGAAATAGGAGAATTAATATTGTAACTTTTGATGGTACCTTTTATTTGAAAAATCTTCAAATTGTAACCTCTTTTTTTTTGTAGGTCTTCATTATTAAATTCTCCATAATTTTCTTTTCAAATGTTGCTTTCTTCCAGTGTGACATTTTTCCTTATAATGTTAACTAACTATTTTCTCAACACATATAGATGTCATTTTCTATGATATTTTTCTTTTAATGTTGGATTGTTAGGACATCGTATTTGATTTATATTTTGTAATCTAATTTATATCTTTTTGCATTGTTCATAGTTATGTTAGAAATTTCAATATTTATATTAAAATTTTCTGCAGTTTGCTTGACTTTTAAATTTTATAATATTNTTTTCGTAAGTTTGTTTAATTTTATATTTATATTTATACTATTTATAAGTGGAAATAATCGAATTTGTTTTTATACTTTATAAAAAGTCTAACATAACCCTTTACGAGAAGTTTGACCCGTTCATGTTCGGATCGTTACAATTTTGGATCGAATAACCCTTAGCTATTAACAATGGGATCAGGACTACTGAATTAAACTTTTAACCACAAGGAAAAATATGACCTTTTCCCTATTATATTTTAATTAGTCTCTAATTATTTAGATTAGCATATAAACTTGCCACGTGGCTACACCGCCACAGAAACACAGCTCTTTCACAACAATTCAAAACAAATGAAAAAGTAACATGACACAACTAAAACCCCTAATGGCTAAAGAAAATAGAAAAAGAAATCTCTCTTTTCCATTTTATGTATAGAATTTGTGGTATTGAAGTTTTATCGTGATTTTGAAGATAAAATCTGGTGATATTCTCTCAAAGAAATTATTTTACCTCAATGAATAGTGATACAAATTGTAATTTGCGGCGGAGGGAAGATGAATGGAAAACCAATGAATTTTTTTAGATTAATAGAAAAAATAGAGACATAATCGCTAACGATGCAGTGAAAATGAGTGAGTTGTGAAAGCAAATTGGTTAAGGGATAGGGAAATCATGTATCATGATTGATGATGGAATGGTCGATGGTGGTGGTTATAAAGTAGAAGAAGAAAGATACATGAAAATGAGTGAATTTTTTGTGTAATTCATTTTCTTGAAGGATAATTTTTAATTTTATGTACGCATAATACATAAACAAAATTACATCTTTTACAAGTTACAGAAACAAATTTGAATTCTTTTTCTACATAAAACTAAGGACAATTTGAAGCCAAACGTAGCGATCACAACAAAATACATAAATAAGTAAAAATTTTGATGGAGGACAAAGTTAAATCTTTTTTCGAAACTTAAAGGATTATGCGGCACCATGATCTATGTAAAATGCCATAATTTATGCATCCGTTTTTTAAAATATTGGTACTACTTACGATTTAAATATTTAATTTTAATTGTTAATTATGTTTTACTTAATTCTTGTTAGAAGATTCATTTAAGTAGACTAAAATTTCTGAATGATAATGTTAAGTACGTGTAAAGAAGCTAAGCTAATCTTTTTACTATTAACTAATGGAGCAAACTAATCTTGATTAAACTATATTTTGATAAAGTTATTTAATCTAGATCTGGCGAGTAGCAAAAGTCTAAACATTTTTTTTTTTAATCATTATTTTTTCTTTTAGCTAAAGTCTAAACATACATTTAATGGATGGATTAATCATATTTCAAAGAG